>JAGFNQ010005587.1:0-68195 GCA_024364735.1 Boesenbergia rotunda | reverse complement strand
TCAGGATAGGTTGATTTCTGATAGGTAAATTTATTTGATACTTTCAGTTATGCATATTCTGATATTTTCTTTGAGACTGTATCATGTTGTTTCTTTATAAATTGTTCAATTATTTGTTATGCCATGCATATCTTTCTCAATACCTGCAGAGTCTACTTGGACTCACCATCCATCATAATGTTTTCGTTTTCAGGTTGAAAGGTCGCCAGGGGGAGCCTAGTAGCCAGTCCCAGGTCACTACGACTCTAGCTTTGGGTGTTTCCATGTGGTTTTGATTCTTTTATATCTTACTTCGTGTTTTGTATAGGATCTGGGTTGTGGACTTGTATTTTGTGCATTTGATGCGATTATGTATTTTTGAGTCCTCTATTGGACTTCGTGTGTATTGTCTTTGTTGTGCGCCTGCCTAGAGGACAACTCAGGTGAGTATTATGGTTTTACTATTATGATGCATTTACTTATGTATGATATATCTCTTACTTTGAGGTATGAGGCTAATTATTATATTGTGTGGTGTGCATGAATGTCTAAATTATTCGTCGTACAAGGGAGATGCCGTGAGATTCTATATTGGATTAGTGGCTCCTCTAGTCTTGGGTTGTGACACAGGCGCTTTCTTTGATTAGGCCTTGGACATACTGACCTCGAGGGGTTAGGAACCAAGTAAATCCGTGAGTCTTCTTTCTTTATTTTATATTTCGTTGTTACTAACGACTTTGATAGAACAAACGAAAGAAAGACAAAAACAAACAATCGAGATTCACCCCTCCCCTCTCTCGATGCACTACGATCCTACAATTTGCATCAGAGCAGGAGGTTCTGATTAGATTAACCGCCGATGGAGCAAACATGCTATAAACTGAGGGGGAGAAGGGTAAAACGGTCATTTTATTTAATATCAAACTTTAAATTACATATTATATTTCTTAAGTGTAGGGAAATAGAGCATTATAAAAATAAGTATCCTACTAGTAAAAATTGGATGGTCCTGCCGACGACAATAGAGGACGACAATAGAGGAATTGGTGTCAAGAGTTCAGAAGAACAAGAACCATATCCAATGTTTTAAGTGTCAGGAGAGAGTTCAAATACTACAAGAACCACTACCCAAGAAGAAAAATTATGAAAAAATTAATGATTTTATAATGGTAAATTAAAGAAAACTCCCCAATCTCCATTTGATCTTTGCATGCACTCCCCATTTGAGATTTTCGTTGTATTCACTCCCTAATGGATTAAGTATAAAAGAGTGAAAATTGAGTATACATCAGTGAAAATTGAGTATACATCATTGAAAATTGAGTATAAAAGAGTGAAAATTGAGTACACAGTTTCTTCATCCGATGGATGTAACCTTACATACTTAAATTTGTAACTTTTATACTTAGCTTTCTTCAAATAATACTCACCAAACTGTCTTGTCAATCCCATCAGGGACTGCATGCAGAGAAAAACTTGAATGAGGACTGCATGCATTGATGAATTTGAGAGTGGGGAGTTTATAAAAATTTTCCCATTTTATAATTCATGCAAATCCGATATTTTACTATCATAGTACATTCAAAATTAGGTCCAAAAATTCGCGTGATATATTATTTCGAAAATACCCCTATCCATGAATCAAATAAATCCAAAATTTTAAATAATAATAAAAATTCAAATTTAAATATATTAGAAAATTCAAATATTAATAAACGTTCAAATAAATCTGAAAATTCAAATATTAATAAAAGTTCAAATTTAAATAAATCTGAAAAATTAAATATTAAAAATTCAGAAATAATTAAAATTATTTAAAAATCAACTAAATAAAAAGACCAAGTCATAATGGATGAAATTGATAAAATACTTACAGAATATTTAATTCGACAGATCTATAGAAAAATTCAAATCTAAATAATAAAAGTAATCCGAGTTCAATTAAGAATAATGAAGATACTTCTAGTTTGAAAAATTCATCTAATTTAATTAATAATCAAGATGAATCTAATCTAATAAATATTGATAATTCAACCAAGCAATATAAAATTTTAATTAATAATCAAGATAAATTTAACCAAATAAATACTGATAATTCAACCAACTAAGATAAAATTTTAATTAATAATCAAGTTAATCATCAAGATAAATCTAATTTCACTAATTCTAATTTTAAGAATAATAATTTTAATTTAATGAATAACTTAACAGATCATAATCATCTTTGTTTTGAAGAAATCAATAAGAAACTAGATCTAGTATTCAATCAAGATAAACAAAAGGTATATAATGCCATTAAATTAAATAAAATAAATAATGGTCAAGATAATTCTAACGACTCAAATTTTGATCCTAAAATTTAGACAATTCAAAATTAAATAATGAATTAATTAATCAAGATAATTCTAAAAATAACTTGAACAATTCTAAAACATTATATAATTTAGATAATTCTAAAAAATAATTGTCCAATTCTAATACTAAAAATTTATATAATTCAGAATTAAATAAAAATCTAGATAAATCTAACAATTCAAATTGTAATTTTAAAAATTTTAATAACACAAAATTAATTAATATATTAATTAATCATAAAATTCTAATAATTTTATAATTTCTAATCTTTCAAATTTAAATCTTATAAATTCAAAATTAAATATTAAAAATCAAGAAATTATATTTACAAATTTTAAAAATACTAATTCAAATTTTAATGCCAAAAATTCTAATCTATTTAATTACGATAAAGTGCCCTAATTATGAAACAGTATATAATTCAAAATTAAAACATAAAAATGTAGAAAATAATGTTCAAATTTTAATTATAGCAATTCAAATTTAAATGCTAAAAATTCAAACTTAGTCAATTATAATAATCTACCATTTAATTATGAAACAATGAATAATAAATTTAATTTAAATTTAAATACTAATATTCGAGGAAGAAAATCTACAAATTTTAACAAATTAAATCCACAACTTAAAAAAAAAAATCAAAAACGTTACACAATTAAGAAAACAAATTAATACTTTGAAAAATAAAATTCTAAACTCAAGAAGGAAAGGAAATTAAAATTCACAAACTAAGTTATAATTAACGGCAATTTATCAAAGGGCGCACCCAAGAATTGATTTTACCAAATGGCGTACCATGGTTTCATTTTCACCAAAGGGAACACTCTTTTTAGTGAACTTCCTCTTATACCCCTCCTACTATGACATGCCTTTCTATTTCTCTCTGAGTAACAAATTTCGAGATATTAGCACATGCTTTTTCAGACTTTTATTTTAAAATAATATATTATGAAATCGACGCTAAACTAAAAAACGTAAGGTAAAATCGAAAAAATATTTCAGTTAAAAAATATCTCATCTAACTATTTAAAAATATAAATAAATAATTTTTATATTTGATTAATAGAAATTAATATATTAAATAATATTTAATAAATATATTAATATAAAAAAAATTTGAAAAAAAGAGCGTGGGCCTGAAATCAATAGATTTTAGGTCCACGCTGGGCCTGAAATAAAGATTCATTATTCTTGTAGATTTTGCAGATATTATTACTTGTTTTGATAATCTCTTGTAGATTGCTCGAATGCTGACAGTAAAAAGGGAGAGGGAGATTGAGGAGGGAATAAACAAAAGATTGTCCAGGAAACTCGACAAGAAATGGAAGAGAAGTATCGTTGTTCGGCCACCTCCATCTCTAAGGAAGAAGCAAGAGGAACAAAAGGCTGCAGAAGCCAAGAAATAATCATAGGCCAACATCACATTTACAGACGAGTAAAAGGAGGCCCTTGCTCATGCCTGCTGCTGTATTATTCGTTAGATTCTGGAATTTCTGCGACTGAGTTCTGTTGATTAACAGATGGTGAATATTTTGATTGGGAAATGGTAGATTTCAAGCCCACAGTGGGCCTGAAATTTTTTATTTCAGGCCTAGTGTGGGCTTGAAATTTTTTATTTTAGGCCTACGTTGGGCCTGAAATCTTTTGATTCAGGCCCGATGTAGATTCAATTTTTTTTCTATTTTAAAAATATATTAATATATAAAAAACCTATCAAAACACTTAATTTCATATTAAAAAGCAGGGTCTGAAGTCACGCTAGGAGGGCCTGAACATAGATGTGTTCAGGCCCTCCAGGTCTAAGGAATGTTCAGGCCCTCCGTGGGCCTGAACACAATCTTGGATAAATATAAGTTAATTAAATAAAAATATCAATAGTTCTAGTTAGAGTTGATTTAGGAGATGTTATTTTTGATGTCCAAACTTCTAATGATTATAAATTATGTTGCAATGAGAGATTTTTAGGTCTATTAGTGAGTTTTCACCAAAATCCACTGATGGACCTAAGATATTTGGATTTCTCAAAATCCAATATCAATAGTTAGAGTTGAGATTTTGGGTTCCCAATCCACTAATCTTGCTGTATCACCAATGCTATAGGAGTGGTTTAGGTATATCAGTGAGTTTTGAGCAAAACTCACTGATGGACCTACCATATTTGGAATTCTGAAAACCCTATATCAGTAGGCAGGTTGAGCTAGGAGATGAGATTTTAGGTGCCCAAACCTCTAATCTTGTTGTATCACCAATGTTATAGGAGTGGTTTAGGTATATCAGTGACTTTTGAGCAAAACTCACTGATGGACCTACCATATCTGGAATTCTGAAAACCCTATATCAGTAGACAGAGTTGAGCTAGGAGATGAGATTTTGGGTGCCCAAACTTCTAATCTTGCTGTATCACCAATGCTATAGGAGTGGTTTAGGTATATCAGTGAGTTTTGCTCAAAACTCACTGATATACCTAAAACACTCTTATAACATTGGTGATACAGTAAGATTCGAGGTTTGGGCACCCAAAATCTCATCTCCTAGCTCAACCTTGTCTACTGATATAGGGTTTTCAGAATTCCAGATATGGTAGGTCCATCAGTGAGTTTTGCTCAAAACTCACTGATATACCTAAACCACTCCTATAACATTGGTGATACAGCAAGATTAGAGGTTTGGGCACCCAAAATCTCATCTTCTAGCTCAACCCTGTCTACTGATATAGGGTTTTTAGAATTCCAGATATGGTAGGTACATCAGTGAGTTTTGCTCAAAACTCACTGATATAGCTAAACCACTCCTATAACATTGGTGATACAACAAGATTAGAGGTTTGGGCACCTAAAATCTCATCTCCTAGCTCAACCCTGCCTACTGATATAGGGTTTTTAGAATTCCAAATATGGTAGGTCCATCAGTGAGTTTTGCTCAAAACTCACTGATATACCTAAACCACTCGTATAGCATTGGTGATACAACAAGATTAGAGGTTTGGGCACCCAAAATCTCAACTCTAACTATTGATATTGGATTTTGAGAAATCTAAATATCCTAGGTCCATCAGTGGATTTTGGTGAAAACTCACTGATAGACCTAAAAATCTCTCATTGCAACATAATTTATAATCATTAGAAGTTTGGACACCAAAAATACCATCTCCTAGCTCAACTCTAACTAGAACTATTGATATTTTTATTTAATTTACTTATATTTATCCAAGATTGTGTTCAGGACTATGGAGGGCCTGAACATTCCTTAGGTCTGGAGGGCCTGAACACATTTATGTTCACGCCCTCCTAGCGTGACTTCAGACCTTGCTTTTTAATATGAAATTAAGTGTTTTGATAGTTTTTTTTATATATTAATATATTTTTAAAATATAAAAAAAATTTGAATCCACGTCGGGCCTGAATCAAAAGATTTCAGGCCTAACGTGGGCCTGAAATAAAAAATTTCAGGCCCACGCTAGGCCTGAAATAAAGAATTTCAAGCCCAGCGTGGACTTGAAATAAAATATTTCAGGCCCAGCGTGAGCCCGAAATAAAATATTTCAGGCCCAGCGTGGGCCTGAAATCTACCATTTCCCAATCAAAATATTCACCATCAGTTAATCAGCAGAACTCAGTCGCAGAAATTCCAGAATCTAACGAATAATACAGCAGCAGGCATGAACAAGGGCCTCCTTTTACTCGTCTGTAAATGTGATGCTGGCCTATGATTATTTCTCGGCTTCTGCAACCTTTTGTTCCTCTTGCTTCTTCCTTAGAGATGGAGGTGGCCGAACAACGATACTTCTCTTCCATTTCTTATCGAGTTTCCTGGACAATCTTTTGTTTATTTCCTCCTCAATCTCCCTCTCCCTTTTTACTGCTAGCATTCGAGCAATCTACAAGAGATTATCCAAACAAGTAATAATATCTGCAAAATCTATAAGAATAATGAATCTTTATTTCAGGCCCATGCTCTTTTTTTTCCAAATTTTTTTACATTAATATATTTATTAAATATTATTTAATATATTAATTTCTATTAATCAAATATAAAAATTATTTATTTATATTTTTAAATAAGTTAGATGAGATATTTTTTAACTAAAATATTTTTTTTTATTTTACCTTACGTTTTTTAGTTTAGCGCCGATTCCATAATATATTATTTTCAAATAAAAGTCTGAAAAAGCATATGCAGACATCTCGGAATTTATTACTGAGAGAGAAAGAGAAAGTCATGTCATAGCAGGAGGGGTATAAGAGAAAGTTCACTAAAAAGAGTGCGCCCTTTGGTGAAAATGAAACCATGGTACACCATTTGATAAATATCAATTCTTGAGTGCGCCCTTTGGTAAATTGCCGTATAATTAAGTACTTGAATTATGGAATTAATGAAATTCTACCATATGAAACAACTAAATTAATAAAAATCAAAATGTTTCAAAGTTGGTTGACACATGTCACACAAATTGTATCAAATCGAGAATTTGGTGCATTCTTAGAAATCAAATTAAAAACTATTTGACTTGATTGATCCATTCATAATTGTCATGAAAATGTATATGCTTATTTTTTAAATATAAATATCATATCATGCATGCTAGTTTTCTTCTTGTTTAATTTAGAATGGCCAGATAGGAAAAAGATAATTTGATTCTTGTCCAATATAATACTGGGGTGGGGTGAGAAGATAATATGTTAGGAAAACTTAATCTAGAAAGGTAATGAGGGTAAGAAGTACCAAACATGGTCTATAGTTTTTAAAAACCTATTTATAATTGAAAATTGGTTGACTAACACTTAGACACATACTCTTTAGGTCAACAATAAGTCCCTTAGATACTTAGGTAGAGTTTTTTTGCAGCTAACAAGGGTAATCAGGAGGTGTCAGATTAAGGGGAGACATTTTAAAAATGTTTTATGAAAGTAAAAGTGTGCAAATTTTTTTTTTTGGTCTTTGAAAACTCATTTGAAAAAAATTACTTTGAAAATTCACATTTTGAAAAATATTTTGAAAAATAGACTTAAAATTCTTTGAAAAATTACTTTGAAAATTCATAGTTTGAAAACACAGTTTAATTGTTCTTTTAATTTGGATAATCCTTAAGACACATAGCTAGACAGTCTTCTTTGTAATTAACAAGGAGTCCTAAGAATATGTTAGAATAAGAGAGAGTTATGATCAAAAGATCAAACATAAACTTTTCAAAACTCTTTCAAAAGTTGGTTTGGCAAAATACTTTGAAAAATCTTGTTAAAATACTTTGAAAACTTTTTGAAAATGATTTGAAAAATACTTCTTTGGTTTAGATTCATCCCTAAGACACATAGGAAGTTTTCCTTGTGGACAACAAGGATTTCTAAAAGTGTGTTAGGTTGAGGGGAGTCCAAATTAAGAGATCTATTATGATTTTCAAAATTCTTTCAAATTTAGTATTGCAAGATCAATTTTTTAAAAATACTTTAATGCTTATAGAAAATATTTTGAAAAGATATTTCCAAAAAGGATGTTTTCATAAACAATCTGTTGGTGCAGGAAGCACCATATCGAACTTGGTTTTGATATTGACAAAGGATTCAAAGTTAAGTTTATTTATGATCTAACAATGTCACTCAAGTGTGCAGGAAAAGTCCTAGCGAAGGGTTGCTAGGCACCTGGCGAAGGACTGCCAGGAAACAAAGTCCTAGCGAAGGGCTGCTAGGCACCTAGCGAAGGACTGCCAGGAAACAAAGTCCTAGCGAAGGGCAGCTAGGCACCTGGCGAAGGACTGCCAGGATACAAAGCCCTAGCGAAGGACTGCTAGGCACCTGGCGAAGGACTGCCAGGATACAAAGCCCTAGCGAAGGATTGCTAGGCACCTGGCGAAGGAATGCCAGGATACAAAGCCCTAGCGAAGGACTGCTAGGCACCAGGCGAAGGACAGCTTGGGACTGAAGACCAGGCGAAGGAATGCTAGGCACCAGGCGAAGGACAGCTTGGTATCCAAGACCTGGCAAAGGACCGCTAGGCAAAAGTCGAACCGGAGGAGCCGGTCGGCATCAGGTACATTCTCCCGAGAGGAGTAGGTGAGGGCGCGTTCCCCGTCGAGAGGGAACAGTAGGCGTCGGTTCGACCTAGGGCTCCATTTTGGAGACCCAAAGTCAGAACCAAGACAGCTAAGGCTGTATAAACATAATACGCTATTGCTTCATATTGTTTTGGACTAACCCTGGATGCAAGACCGAAGGAACGTGTGTCTGCAGATCAGAATGCCCAAAGGAGAGAGGCAAGTAGCTGAGCAGGGCGCCCTCAGTGTCCCGGGCGCCCCCAAGGCCAACACAAAACAAGCGAAGCAACAAGTGCTTCGGCTGCTTACTGGCCGGGGCGCCCCCAGCGCCCAGGGCGCCCCCAGCGCCCAGGGCGCCCCCAGCGCCCAGGGCGCCCCGCGCCTACGCCAGCGAAGCCGATTACCCTTATCCAGCCGAGAAGTCCGCGCTGAAGGAGTCAACCAGGGTGCCCCTAGCGTCGCGGGAGCCCCCAGTGTCAAACCTCAGCCCTATTCGAGTGGGATAGAGGTTGACCAAGAGAAAGGGGGATCGCGTGACATGTGGGGGGGGGGGCGCCTCCGACGTCCAGGGCGCCTCCGACGTCCAGGGCGCCCCGAGGTGCTATAAATAATACCCAACGCCCAGGCTTCTGTACAGAAAAGCATTCCAACGCATTCACGCTCTTCTACTCTCGCGCTCTGCTCCGGAAACCTTCCGACTCGAGATACAAGCGCCGACGACGCCCCTCTGCCTCAAAATAGATTCTACACCGGACGTCGGTAATGAAGAGTTGTCTTTTTCTTACTGCACCTTTATTGTAATCATCTTCTGTAAATTGATTTGCGCGATTATAGTATTGCCCGCAGTAAACAGTCAACGACCGTGAGCCTTGGAGTAGGAGTCGACCTAGGCTCCGAACCAAGTAAAACTACCTGTGTTTGCATTTGTTTGTTTTCAATTTCCGCTGCGTAATTTCTCTAATTCTAAAATCCGAACGCTTTCCGATATTCACCCCCCCTCTATCAGTTCTCTCGATCCAACAAGTGGTATCAGAGCGGGGTAGCTCAAATTTGGTGCAACCACCAATTTGAGAGTTTTTCGGATTTTCAAAATTATTTTATTTTTTTAATCTTTTTTGTTAATCAACACCACTCAATCTTTTCAGCTCTTTATTTCAAATAAATAATATTTGTAGGTGGATTTAAAATATTTTGAATTCTTATTTTTTTCAATTTTGAATTCTTATTTTTTCACCATAAGTTAGAATTGATAAAACAAACAATTTTTGAAAATTTGGCATAATTTTTTTTATTATTTTAATATTTTTCTCGAAATTCATGTTACCATAATTCGAGCAAAATTTTCAACGTTGAATTCTTATTCTTTTCAGAATTGACAAAATCAACATTTTCAAAAATTTGTCATAAATTACTTTTATTATTTTATTATTAATTCGCCTCGAAATTCATGCAACATTTATTTTGGGCTATTTTTCCCCCTTCTCCCGCACTACTAATCCAATACCAAGTCTTGGTACATTTCTGTTGTTTTTCTCTTTGTGTGCAAGAATTATCCTTAATGACCAATCAAGAATGGAACAGTGTTCGTCCACCTCTATTCTCTGGCGAGAACTTCAGAACCTGGAAAGGGCTAATGGAATCCCACCTAAAGGCCCATCTAGAGCTATGGAGGATAATCCAAACGGGGTTTACAGTACCTACAGAAGATGGAATGCCGATCGCCTGGGATAAATTGGATGAACCAACTCTGAGGAAGATCTAGACAGATGCAAAGGCGATTGCAATCCTACAATGTGGCCTAACCAAGGAGCAACTCGAACTAGTAGGTCCATTCAGATGTGCCAGAGAAATCTGGAAAAAACTGATTGACCTTCATCAAGAGATCTCAGATGAAGAAGAAGATCAGGTAAGTTATCTTGCCCTTTCGGTCCAAGCACAAACAGCTGAGTCAGAGTCTGAACCCGAATCCAAAGTCGAACCGGAATCATACGACGAATTACTGAGACGGTAACCGATTTTGAATTCTTTTCAAAATCAGAATTAAATAATCAAACAGATACTGTAATGGTTGAGGAAGGTGTAAATTCTTTTGCAGGAAAAAATCCTAAAGAACCACCAAAGAAGGAGCTTCAACTAGTACCCGAGTCCGACTCAGACACAGAATCAGAAGATGAGCCTAGATCCGAGGCAGCAAGAATCAAGGGGGAGATTCCCAATAAGGAACCAAAAGGTAAAAGTGTAAAATCAGATTTTAAAAATCATGTAATTTGTTACACATGCAGGGAGAGAGGGCACTACCAAAGTGAGTGTCCTACTCGTAAGATTCGAACGACACCACCAACGGCGACAAAGGAATCAGTTCCAAAAGCACGAAAGGACAAAAGTCGCATTCAATGCTTCAAGTGCCAGGAGTTCGGGCATTACAAAAGTGAATGCACAGATAAAAGAGCTACCAAGAATGCCGGACAAACAATCAACAAAGGTAAATTTATAGTATTTGAAAATCCGTTATTTACCTTGAATAATGTGATTAATTCATGTAACTTAATTAAAGTAAACTTCAGAAAATTGAAATAAGAAAATAAAACCCTGAAACATAAGGTCAATAAGTTAGAAAATTTAATTCATAATCTTGCTGATTTCGAAAATCTGGAGTATTATTCCAATTGTGACCTTACTTAGACAATTGTTTGTTTTAATTATGTGTTTCTTTTTATTTTTGTTTTTTTGCTTAGAATTAGGGCTGGTTAGTTTAAGGACTGAACCAACTTAACTGAAATTTGAACAACATAGTATTGGGTGGCGGTGAGATGATAGTACGTTAGGGAAGCTTTTTCTAATAAGGTCAAGTATACACTACTTGGTCTCTTTAGACTGGTGAAACTAGCCGAAGCTACCGATCCAAGACCCAAACTAGTTAGACCAGAATTTACCAAAAAGTAATTTTGAAGATGAAATTTCACTAAAAGGCTTTGTCTAGGAAAGGGTTGATGATCCAATAAGGCTACGGCCAAAGAAGGCCTTGTGCCTCGCCAAGACCTGGAAGCCAATTTTTGAAATTCAAATTCAATTTACTCATTGTTAAATTCGAATCTAACACAAATTTTCAGTTAATTTTAGATTCAAATATCTCTTTTCAAAATAAATTTAAATTGGGGTTAAAAATTAATTTAACTTTTCAAAATTAATTATGGCCTTGTCAAAATAAATCTTTTTATTAAAATATGCATCTCACAAAACAGTTAAGGATATCATGTTTTGTCACTTAGAAATGGGTGAGATGCTTAGGACCTAAAAGTTGAGTCCAACCCAACCAACTAATCCAGATTAATCAAACTAAATCAAAATCAAATCTTAATTAATTCAATTAAATCAAAATCAAATCTTAATTAAATCAATTAAATTCAATTAAATCTTACTTAAATCAATTAAATTCAATTAAATCTTAATTAAACCAATTAAATTCAATTAAATCTTACTTAAATCAATTAAATTCAATTAAATCTTAATAAATTAAATCTAATTCAATCAAATACAAATTTAATTCATCTGACTTTCAACATTCAAATTTAATTTAACTAACTTTTAAAAAAAAATTCAAAGTTAAAATTCTAATTAATTTCAAAATCCTCAAATATCATTTTTTTAAACTAAGGTTTAATGTTTCAAAATTAACCATTTTTTTGTTAAAATTAAATATTTGTCTCACACAACCCATAAGGTTAACATGTTTGACCACGTAGAACTGGGTGAGACATCTAGGACCTAAAACCATAATTCACTATCCTTTTAAATAACAAAGTGTGCAAAAGTTATTCAAAATTATCTCTATTTTGCAAAGTAATTAAGTTTACTGTACCCTACTTTTCTTTCAAAATAGTGAATTTCATGTTAAATATCACAATAGACACATTTTAAATAGAATCAAAGGCTTTTTTGATTTAGTTATTAATCGGTCAAACTTAGTAAACTGAGTTAACCTTGGTCAACATAGTCAAACCCTAGTCAACTTGGTCAACACTGAAGTCCCTTAAAGAACTTAGATAAAACTCAGATTGTGTCAGATACAGGGGGAGTTCTTCTTAATCTTTTTCGAAAAATTCAGATTTTTCAAAAACCTTATGCTTTAAAACTTATTCAAAAACCCTTGATATTACTATCACTTTGAAAAATTATCATCATGATTTTCGAAAACTGTGCTATCATTTCAAGTTATGTTTTCAAAAATTTATCTTGAAAGGTATCATACTCAGAAGGTTGTTCAAAATTATTCTTTTGATTTTAATAAACCCTAAAGACACAGAGGAAGGTCCACTTCATGATCTACAAGGACTCCTAGGATGTGTCGAATTTAGGGGGAGTTTGAGTTAAAAGAAGAATTTCTGAAATATTTTTTTTGGTAAATATTTGTTTTGAAGTTATTAGATAATTCTTATAATTTAAATCAAACCTTAAAACTCAGAGGAAGATCGCTTGTAGTCAACAAGCTTCCTAGGACTGGGTCATGTTTAGGGGGAGATCAAATTAAAAGAATTATTGAATATTTTCAAAATTATATGTTTTCATGCACCACACATTTAAAATCCTTTTGAAGACTTAAATAATTTTTCTTTCAAAAAACTATTATTTTTATTTTTTCAAAATTCTTGTGGCTTATGAAATTATTCTTGAAATAATATTTACTTGGGTTGGAGAAACTTCCAGGACACTTAGGAAAATGTCCTTGTAGTCAACAAGGTTTCCTAGGATTGTGTCAGACTGGAAAAGAAACCTAGTCAAGTAAAATATTATGTTTTCAAAAGGCATAATACTTTTCAAAAATTACTCATATTTTTCAAAGTCTAAAAGTTTTCAAAAATAGTACTTAGACTTTCCAAAAAGGCTCAATCTGTTTTTTTTCAAAAGTACTTGCATATTTTTCAAAAATGCATATTTTTCAAATAATACTTATATTTTCAAAAAAAATGCATAATATCTTTCAAAGATACAGAGTACTTGCATCTCTCAAAAAGCTCAATATCTTTTAAAAGTACTTGCATTTTTCAAAATATTCAAAACAAGTAAACTTGTTGATTAAATATTTTTTTCTTGTCATGCATGGACTCAATACAAATATACTTTTCTTTTGCATCAATTCTTCATACTTTCAAAATGTTGTTACTTAAAAATTATCATAATTTTTGACATTATTCTCTCACTCAAATAGTTATGTTTTCAAAACCCATAAGCTCTGATACACAAATTTCAAATGTCTTTCAAAATATATTTTTCAATAATTCTTTATTGAAGCATGACTTTTCCCCTTTTCAAAGAAAGTATCTTAGAAATGGTCTAAAACATAAGGAGAAGAATTTCACACCAAGGGGGAGAGAAAGACAAGAGAGAAAGAAAATTTTGTTTAATTTTTATCTCTTTTTCAAAAAAATGCTTCAAAAATTTCTAAGTATTTCAAATTTTTTTGTGCATGTTTTTTTGCCTAAGTAAAATTCATTTTGCAAAGCCCTATAAGTAAAAGTTATTTAACAAAAGTTAGGTTTGCAAAACTTTTTCAAAATTTTACCTTGTTCGCCCATGTATGTTTTTGATATATGTCAAAGAGGGAGGAATGGTCAAAGTTAAGTATGTTAACAAAATACTTCAAGGTCGCAGGGTAAATAAAATTTTTCAAAACTACAATGTTTTTTAGGTCAAAACTACATTGTTGTTTAACTTTACTCTGCTCAAATTGATTGGTTTTAACTGTCGTGCTTAAATGCTATAAGTTTTTACTTAACTTTGAATTGTGTTGCCATAAATCAAAAAGGGGGAGATTGTTGGTGCAGGAAGCACCATATCGAACCTGGTTTTGATATTGGCAAAGGATTCAAAGTTAAGTTTATTTGTGATCTAACAATGTCACTCAAATGTGCAGGAAAAGTCCTAGCGAAGGGTTGCTAGGCACCTGGTGAAGGACTGCCAGGAAACAAAGTCCTAGCGAAGGGCTGCTAGACACCTGGCGAAGGACTGCCAGGAAACAAAGTCCTAGCGAAGGGCTACTAGGCACCTGGCGAAGGACTGCCAGGAAACAAAGTCCTAGCGAAGGGCAGCTAGGCACCTGGCGAAGGACTGCCAGGATACAAAGCCCTAGCAAAGGACTGCTAGGCACCTGGTGTTAAATCCGAAACTTGAAGGGGGCTGTTTGCTAAAAGTTTCCAAATTCAGGGGCGAAATTCGAATTAACTATAATGGGTTGGACTTAAACGAAAAAATGCCACTATAAGAGCCGATTAGGGCTCATTGGCCGCAGGCGTTTCCTCCACACCCGCAGCCAAGCGCCCCCGCGCCCGTGCCCTAGCCGCAAACACCGCCCCTTCGCCTCCTTCCCTACCCGATCGAAGCCAACGCACGCCGACCTTTACTCCTACTCCTCTCCTTCGCGAACCCTAGCCGCATTCCGTTTCCTCCACAACCCGATCGCTTCTTTCCCCCTTGCCTCCGCGAGCCCTAATCGAAGGTTGCACACCCGCAGACGAAGGGCGACGCTGGGCTGCTATTGGAGGAGGAATCGCGAGCCGAGAACCTGAGATTTATTGTTCTTCCGAGGATCTTTAATTGCTCCTCCGGATTGCATTGTTTGGGGTCGCAAATCTCAGGTAAGGATCATCATCTAGGTTTAGACTTGGATGGATTCCGAAGCTATCATTTTAGGTTTGAATTGTAAGCTTAATGAGAGGTTTACAGTTGGTTTAATCCCTGTTTTCAGTGGAATTGTAGAACCTACGGATCACAGGTAGCTCACGGGATTTGTGAATCTGTGTTGATCGATACACCTTCTTCACAGTGCCAACCAAGTGGAGTTGCCATCTCTGGTAAGCTTTGATGTTGCTGATGGTTCTTTGAATAGGATTGTGCTAGAACCGTAGGATTGGGTTGATTTTGGGATCGTTTAATATGGATTAAGTGTTAGTTTCAAACACTGATCATATGAATTAACCCTAAGCTGATGTGTAGGGATAGTTTATATTTTTATTAAAAGAATGGGTTGATTGGCGTGGAAATTGGGTTTGGCAGCAACTTGAGTGTGCTTGCCGTGAGCTTTTGGAAGAGCAATCGATTAACCTACGGGTTTGGATTTATTTGGAATCTAAACCTAATGAGTTAACTCGGTAAATTCGGATTCCAAAACCTATTTGGAATCTAATATGAATAATTTGGGATAATTAAGGCTTAACCATTTTATTAAGATTAATTAAATGGAAACGGACGGATTAGGTTAACCATAGAATGGATTAGGAATTAATTAGCTAGTTACTATTCTTGTAATAGCTAATTAAATCTGTCCTTGATACAGGGACTTGATTTGGATTTTTATTGCTATTTTGACGGGTGGTTCTGTCTCGATTGATACGGATTTCTACTCTCGGAGGCGGGTACCCTTTGACTTATCTATCTTGATATTGTCATTTTGTTATGCATAGAATGTTATAGATAGCAGTAAGATTTTACGCTATCCCTGGTTATTATGTCTATTCTGGATATTATTGTTTATCCCTGTTTATTATGCCAGTTCTGGATACTTGTTGTTCATCCCTGAGTTATTCTGCTGTTAGTTCCATACAGTCTCAGGTATTGTCATATCCATTTGTATGCTAGAGATCGTGGTATTGTCTCCTGCATTTGACCTTGAGGGATTGGTAGTTTTCCGGTCAGTATGCCTTGTAGGTTACCTGTATTTCCTGTTATAGGATTTCAGACTGAGACTTAGTATACTGAGGACTTGGGAGGGAGGTATGTGTATCTATCATACACCATCCTTGCACTGTTGCATGCCGGCGATCAGCGACTCCCTTGTGGTTGAGCCTAATCGTCTTCCGGTACATGACATGCACACACGACCACTCATGGGTTAGTGGATACCGTAGATGTGTGCATTTGCCCTGTATTGCTCCGTTCGACCACTATGAGGAGGGTGAGCGCGAGCGTGGTAGCAAGCAGGGATCCCTTCTCGTACTGAGCCACGAGGAGATGAGAGCTTGACTCCCCCATTGCTTGGGGTCGGAGCGGAGTCTCCACCAGCATCCTGTCAACCCGGTCACTCAGGAGCAGTGATGGCAAAGTGTACAGTTGTCAGAGCCCTACCCGTTCAGACGTCCCTATGACAGGTGTACGATGATTCTGTCTGGTGTCAGGGGTGACACATGTTATTGCACCATGTGCATATTTTGCATCGTGCATTGTTTGCTGTACTTATTTGCTGCACTTGTTTGACATCGCATATACTGGAGACTTGTTATCTGTGATTATATGCCTATTATTTTCCTTTGGTATTTCTTACCCTCTTTCCAGGTTAGATGGATTCAGGTATGTATCTACCTCAGTATGTTCAGTACTAGTCTTTCCCTACTGTTGATATGAGTCTGTATTAGCTGAACTGTTAGTGTTGGTATAACCTTCTATGCATATCTGTTGGGTATTCGCTGAGCTATGGACTCACCCCGTTGCCATATACGTTTATTTCAGGTTGATGTCTGCGAGGAGATCCCGAGCCGCCAGTCCCCAGCTCCAGAGGAGCTCTTTTTGGTTTTTCGTTGTTTTGTTATGGACCCTGTAGTATTCCTATGCTTCCGTTGTGATGTTTTAACCATGTATGCACGTTTTATTGGATGGTATTGTACTTTTGAGTCCTATGATGGACTTCGTTCGATTTTGGTTTTGATCCTGCCCCATGGCAGCTCAGGTGAGTTCGGATTTGGTTTTTCGATAGTTATAATCATATAACTGTTGTTTTTGCATATATCTGAGGTCTGAGGCCCTTTAAACTGCGTGGTTGTGCAAATATATATATTGTGTGTGATATATTTATCTGTGTGTATGTGTAAATTGTCCGCCGGACAGGGGAGGTGCTGTCCGATTTTCTATTGGCACAGCGGCTCCTGGGTCTCGGGGCGTGACAATTTATTTTGGTATCAGAGCGTAGGTTTCGATGCCTACGTGTTTTACAGGATTTTCGGGGTTTATCTGGTACCAATTTACTTTTGGTATTTTTGGTATCAAGCCCAGGATGCGGGATACCATCGATTCGTGGATTTCTCGGAATTTAAATCTGACACTGAACTGGTAGGTGTCGAAGCTCGGGTTTGATGTTATTCATCCGAGTACATTACGGATTTTTAAGGCCGTGGTTGCGATGCGATGGCAATTTGGGACTTGGCAGCGACAGGACTTCTCCAGGCAGCAAATAGGTAATTTTAAGGCTAGCCTCTTGGTTTTGGTTATAATACTCGTTAAAAATTTAACAGGTATGACGCGAGATGCTCATATTCCTGTACTGAGACGTGGTCGGGGACGGCCACGTAAGGAGACTTTAGAGCCTTCGGCTGTAGAGCCAGTAGAGAGAGAGTCTGATAGTCGAGGTCAGACTTTGCAGGACATCCAGAGAGGTCAGGGTTCCCCGACTCAGAGGGTCCCTACTCCTTTTCCATCTGCAGTTCCTACTGCCCCCCCTGCAGTGTCTACTCCGGTAGTATTTACCGTGTCAGCAGCCGTACCACTGCCGACTCACTCAGTACCGGTAGGATCTGCATCGATGTTCCCTGCAGTTCCATCAGAGGCATCTATTCCGACGCATCCCGTAGTTACCTCAGTGGTACCTGCCCCGGTTATTCCCCCTACACCATCGGAGACGCCTATACTTGCTCCGATGTACTCTACAGTTCCCCCAGCAGCACCGGGTCTATACTATCAGACTGTGCCATCAGCCGTACCGGCACCGTCGTATGCTACTGCGCCCCCGGCTATGACTACTGCGGCGTATCCCACTATTCCGACTACGATGCAGGCTCCGGTGCTCCCTTCAGTTCCACCGGCATTTGTTGCCCCGGGACTTCCTACTGTACCTGTGGTACCACCTGTGGTGTCCACCCCGGCTATGCCTGCGGCTCCTTCTATGATTCCTGCCCCAGGATGTTCCACCGTGCCCCCTGCAGCACTTGCTCTTACCGACGGCATTCGAGATCGAGCCCGGATTCCGATATTGGCGGCGTCCATAAAGGGCCGATTCACTCTATTCCAGGGAGGACCAGATCCAGCTGTGGCCCGAGAGTGGATCAGGACACTTGAGAGTACCTTCTGTTATCTAACATGTTCAGAATGGGAGAAAGCTGAGCTGGCCATTTATCACCTGCGAGATCAGGCATATGCCTGGTGGACTACGCAGCAGACCGTTATTGGCGAGGAGCATGTCACCTGGGACACATTCCGGGAGGCATTTGAGGTGAGATACCTTCCAGTATCGTTCCGCATGGCTAGACGACAGGATTTTATATTTCTCAAGCAGGGAGACTTATCAGTACTGGAGTATGAGGCGGAGTTTACCCGCCTATCAGAGTATTGCCCACACCTGGTTGCAGATGACCTAGAGAGGATGACTCAGTTCCATATGGGTCTAGTGCCATATATTCAGACTCGGATGTCAGGATTTGTCCCGACTTCTTATCGAGAGGCATTAGAGCGTGCGCTCGTTATTGAGATGACTCAGCACAGATTATTTGGGGGTAAGAAGAAGGGAAAACAGGCTACGACGGACTCAGCTCAGCCACAGCAGCCGCAGACTACTGGACAGAAGCGCGGTCGCCACACTCAGGCAGCTTCTGGCACTTCTGGGGCATCCTCTGGGCCCCAGAAGTCGAGACGCTCTTCTACCGGATCCTTCCAGTCTTCTCAGCAGGACCGGAAGAAGACTATACAACCATCTTACTGTACCCGTTGCGGATCCCGAGAGCACGTAGTAGCAAACTGTCGCCTGGAGCAGGCCGTTTGCTACTACTGCAGATTACCAGGACATTTGAGCAGAGACTGTGCCTTGAAGGCACAGAATGAGGGGACGGGGGCCACTAGCCAGACTGGACATTCAGGACAGTCAGGAGCTCAGAGAGGCGGACGGAGGACTCAGCCTTCATTTCGCCAGCCGTATGCCACCCCACCAGCACCTGCTTACGGTATGCTAGGACATGAGGCCAGTTACACCCCAGCCTTATCCCAGAGCTCAGCTGCAGGACCTCCACAGCAGACCTATCCAGTTTATCAGCCTGTGATGCAGCAGCCTCAGTACCAGGTGGGAGGGTCAGTTCAGCAGCATCAGTCTCAGTTGCAGATCCCACCTCAGCAGTACCCAGCCGGCCCATCGCAGCAGTACCCAGCGGTGCCACCACCACCACCACCGCCTGAGACTGGACGGATATATGCTGTCACGCGGGAGGAGGCCCAGCGAGCCGACGGATTGGTATTCCGCAGTACTATTTCTCTTTATGCTTTTCCTGCGGAGCTATTAGTTGATACGGGTAGTTCTTACTCCTTCATATCGCGGATATTCATGAGTAGGATTGGTAGATTGGCTACCGCTAGACTACAGGGGTTATCTGTATCCTTACCCTCAGGAGAGATCTTGAGTATCACACAGGAGGTCAGAGCATGCCCATTAGATTTCGGTAGTATTACCCTCACGGTTAATCTGTTAGTTCTGGAAATGGTGGACTTCGATATTATTATTGGTATGGACATCCTTACAGCGTATCATGCCACAGTCGATTGCCAGATGAGGGTGGTCACCTTCCGGCCTCCGGACCAACCCTCGTGGGATTTCACTGGCATCAGGGATGAGGGCTTATCGGTTATTTCTGCGCTTCAGGCACAGAGACTACTATCTCGCGGATGTCAGGGTTTCTTACTGTCATTTATTAGAACCGACGACAGCAGTAGCCCTCCGCTCTCGGACGTCCCAGTGGTCCGAGAATACCAGGACGTATTTCCAGAGGAGCTACCGGGTTTGCCTCCCAGGAGGCAAGTGGAGTTTACTATTGAGCTGATACCGGGGACTTCGCCGGCATCGAAAGCTCCGTACCGTATGGCACCGAGAGAGTTGGACGAGCTGAAGGTCCAACTCCAGGAGTTATTGGATAGGGGATTCATCAGACCTAGCGTCTCCCCATGGGGTTCCCCAGTTCTCTTCGTGAAGAAGAAAGACGGTTCTTTGAGGTTGTGCATCGACTACCGACAGTTGAATGCAGTGACCATCAAGAACAAATACCCCTGCCACGGATTGAGGATTTGTTTGATCAGCTCAAGGGCACATCTGTGTATTCCAGGATTGATCTGCGATCCGGATATCATCAGTTGAGGGTCAGAGAGTCAGACGTCCAGAAGACAGCGCTCCGCACCAGATATGGACACTATGAGTTTTTGGTAATGCCATTTGGGCTTACCAATGCTCCAGCGGTATTCATGGACTTGATGAACCGCGTATTTCTGCAGTATCTGGATCAGTTCGTCTTAGTATTCATTGATGACATCTTAGTTTACTCACATTCTGAGGAGGAGCATGCACAGCATCTTCGCATCGTATTGGAGACTCTCAGACGAGAGCGTCTATATGCGAAGTTCAGCAAGTGTGCCTTCTGGTTGTCATTAGTAGGTTTTCTGGGACACGTGGTATCTAGCAGAGGCATCTCAGTAGATCCCTAGAAAATCGAGGCTGTTACCAGCTGGGAGCAGCCGAAGTCAGTTACTGAGGTTCGTAGTTTCTTGGGTTTAGCCGGATATTATCGATGATTTGTAGAGGGATTTTCCACTATTGCTGTGCCACTGACACGCCTTACCAGGAAAGGTGTGAAGTTCACATGGACAGAGGCTTGTGAGGCTAGTTTCCAGGAGTTGAAGCAGAGATTAGTGTCGGCACCCGTCCTCGTTCTTCCATCAGGAGAGGACGGATTTGTGCTTTATACGGATGCATCTTATCAGGGGCTGGGCGCCGTTTTGATACAGCACGGGCGGGTAGTGTCTTATGCTTCTTGATAGCTGAAGGAGCATGAGAAGAACTACCCAGTTCATGATTTAGAGTTTGCAGCTATTATCTTTGCGCTGAAGATCTGGAGGCACCACCTGTACGGTATTACCTTTGAGATCTTCACGGATCATAAGAGTCTCAAGTATCTGTTTACGCAGAAGGAGCTCAACCTCCGACAGAGGAGGTGGATGGAGTTCCTTAAGGATTATGATTGCACCATTAGCTACCATCCGGGGAAAGCTAATGTTGTGGCAGACGCATTGAGCAGGAAGTCCAGAGGGACTTTGGCCTGCCTCCTGGCATCAGTTACCGAGCTAGTTCAGGGTTTCTCAGAGTTGGGCTTAGAGGAGCAGAGACGGACTGAGCAGGGTATTCTTGTGACTATGGTTGCTCAGTCTTCCATCCGGACGAGGATTCGAGAGGCCCAGGCCACTGATCAGCACCTGCAGTCCCTTGGCAGCCAGATAGCTTCAGCACAGCAGTCTGAGTTCACCAGAGATGACGAGGGTACTCTCTACTTCCGAGGGAGACTATGTGTACCCGAGTCACATCCGATCCGAGAGGAGTTACTACAGGAGGCACATCGTTCCCGATTTGCTATCCACCCGGGCGGGACCCGCTTGTATCGAGACCTGAGGCGTTCCTACTGGTGGAACGGCATGAAGAAAGACATCGCGGATTTTGTAGCTAGATGTCTAGTTTGCCAGCAGGTTAAGGCTGAGCACCAGAGACCTGCTAAACTACTTCAGAGGATTCCCATTCCCGAGTGGAAGTGGGAACACATTACTATGGATTTCGTGGTGGGATTGCCTAGGACCAGACGAGGCCTTGACGCGATTTGGGTGATCGTTGACCGATTGACCAAATCCGCACACTTTTTGGCCATTCGGAGGACCGATTCTTTGGACAGACTAGCAGAGCTGTATTGTAGAGAGATCATCAGATTGCACGACATTCCGTTGAGTATCATCTCCGATCGAGATCCGCGCTTCACATCACGTTTTTGGCAGAGTCTGCAGCGGGCTATGGGCA
The DNA here is from genome assembly GCA_024364735.1 of Boesenbergia rotunda. Classification (NCBI taxonomy): domain Eukaryota; kingdom Viridiplantae; phylum Streptophyta; class Magnoliopsida; order Zingiberales; family Zingiberaceae; genus Boesenbergia; species Boesenbergia rotunda. The sequence goes on along the minus strand of JAGFNQ010005587.1, from coordinate 45,981 downwards.
CTGAGTTGCGGTTCAGTACCGCGTTTCATCCGCAGACCGATGGGCAGTCAGAGCGGACTATTCAGACGTTAGAGGACCTACTGCGAGCATGTATTATGGATTTCGGAGGCAGTTGGGAGGATCATCTGCACCTTGTCGAGTTTGCCTACAACAACAGTTACCATGCGGCTATCCAGATGGCACCGTATGAGGCGTTGTATGGTAGGCCTTGTCGGACACCCACCCTCTGGGAGGAGGTTGGGGAATCTCAGCTGTTAGGACCTCAGAGAGCTTAGCACGAGGCAGAGTTAGTCCGTACTATCAGACGCAGGATATCTGAGGCGCAGAATCGTCAGAAGAGCTATGCCGACCGGAGACGGAGGCCTCTGGAGTTCTCCATAGGTGATCATGTATTTCTGCGAGTTTCACCCACGAAAGGGGTGAAACGATTCGGTCTTCGAGGGAAGCTTGCTCCGCGCTACATCGGTCCGTTCCAGATTCTGGAGAGGGTGGGAGCAGTTGCTTATCGTTTGGCTCTTCCACCATCTATTACCGGTGTACATGATGTATTCCACGTATCCATGCTGAGGAAATACATACCAGACCCCTTCACATGTGTTGTCGGATGTCTCAGTTCCACTCCAGCCTGACGCGACTTACGAGGAGATTCCTGTACGGATTTTGGGTCACCGAGAGTGTCAGTTGCGGAACAAGACAATCCGACTTGTTAAAGTCGGATGGCAGCATCACTCAGATGAGGAGGCTACCTGGGAGCTTGAGGATGTCATCCGACCTCGTTACCCCCCACCTGTTCACTTGAGGTATGTGTGATTAGTTACTGTTCAGTATTTATATCAGCATACTTCTTGATAGTATTTACCATAGTGGATATAGAAATTTGGGGACCAAATTTTTATTAGTGGGGTGGGGGGGATGTTAAATCCGAAACTTGAAGGGGGCTGTTTGCTAAAAGTTTCCAAATTCAGGGGCGAAATTCGAATTAACTATAATGGGTTGGACTTAAATGCAAAAATGCCACTATAAGAGCCGATTAGGGCTCATTGGCCGCAGGCGTTTCCTCCACAGCCGCAGCCAAGCGCCCCCGCGCCCGTGCCCTAGCCGCAAACACCGCCCCTTCGCCTCCTTCCCTACCCGATCGAAGCCAACGCACGCCGACCTTTACTCCTACTCCTCTCCTTCGCGAACCCTAGCCGCATTCCGTTTCCTCCACAACCCGATCGCTTCTTTCCCCCTTGCCTCCGCGAGCCCTAATCGAAGGTTGCACACCCGCGGACGAAGGGCGACGCTGGGCTGCTATTGGAGGAGGAATCGCGAGCCGAGAACCTGAGATTTATTGTTCTTCCGAGGATCTTTAATTGCTCCTCCGGATTGCATTGTTTGGGGTCGCGAATCTCAGGTAAGGATCATCATCTAGGTTTAGACTTGGATGGATTCCGAAGCTATCATTTTAGGTTTGAATTGTAAGCTTAATGAGAGGTTTACAGTTGGTTTAATCCCTGTTTTCAGTGGAATTGTAGAACCTACGGATCACAGGTAGCTCACGGGATTTGTGAATCTGTGTTGATCGATACACCTTCTTCACAGTGCCAACCAAGTGGAGTTGCCATCTCTGGTAAGCTTTGATGTTGCTGATGGTTCTTTGAATAGGATTGTGCTAGAACCGTAGGATTGGGTTGATTTTGGGATCGTTTAATATGGATTAAGTGTTAGTTTCAAACACTGATCATATGAATTAACCCTAAGCTGATGTGTAGGGATAGTTTATATTTTTATTAAAAAGAATGGGTTGATTGGCGTGGAAATTGGGTTTGGCAGCAACTTGAGTGTGCTTGCCGTGAGCTTTTGGAAGAGCAATCGATTAACCTACGGGTTTGGATTTATTTGGAATCTAAACCTAATGAGTTAACTCGGTAAATTCGGATTCCAAAACCTATTTGGAATCTAATATGAATAATTTGGGATAATTAAGGCTTAACCATTTTATTAAGATTAATTAAATGGAAACGGACGGATTAGGTTAACCATAGAATGGATTAGGAATTAATTAGCTAGTTACTATTCTTGTAATAGCTAATTAAATCTGTCCTTGATACAGGGACTTGATTTGGATTTTTATTGCTATTTTGACGGGTGGTTCTGTCTCGATTGATACGGATTTCTACTCTCGGAGGCAGGTACCCTTTGACTTATCTATCTTGATATTGTCATTTTGTTATGCATAGAATGTTATAGATAGCAGTAAGATTTTACGCTATCCCTGGTTATTATGTCTGTTCTGGATATTGTTGTTTATCCCTGTTTATTATGCCAGTTCTGGATACTTGTTGTTCATCCCTGAGTTATTCTGCTGTTAGTTCCATACAGTCTCAGGTATTGTCATATCCATTTGTATGCTAGAGATCGTGGTATTGTCTCCTGCATTTGACCTTCAGGGATTGGTAGTTTTCCGGTCAGTATACCTTGTAGGTTACCTGTATTTCCTGTTATAGGATTTCAGACTGAGACTTAGTATACTGAGGACTTGGGAGGGAGGTATGTGTATCTATTATACACCATCCTTGCACTGTTGCATGCCGGCGATCAGCGACTCCCTTGTGGTTGAGCCTAATCGTCTTCCGGTACATGACATGCACACACGACCACTCATGGGTTAGTGGATACCGTAGATGTGTGCATTTGCCCTGTATTGCTCCGTTCGGCCACTATGAGGAGGGTGAGCGCGAGCGTGGTAGCAAGCAGGGATCCCTTCTCGTACTGAGCCACGAGGAGATGAGAGCTTGACTCCCCCATTGCTTGGGGTCGGAGCGGAGTCTCCACCAGCATCCTGTCCACCCGGTCACTCAGGAGCAGTGATGGCAGAGTGTACAGTTGTCAGAGCCCTACCCGTTCAGACGTCCCTATGACAGGTGTACGATGATTCTGTCTGGTGTCAGGGGTGACACATGTCATTGCACCATGTGCATATTTTGCATCGTGCATTGTTTGCTGCACTTATTTGCTGCACTTGTTTGACATCGCATATACTGGAGACTTGTTATTTGTGATTATATGCCTATTGTTTTCCTTTGGTATTTCTTACCCTCTTTCCAGGTTAGATGGATTCAGGTATGTATCTACCTCAGTATGTTCAGTACTAGTCTTTCCCTACTGTTGATAAGAGTCTGTATTAGCTGAACTGTTAGTGTTGGTATGACCTTCTATGCATATCTGTTAGGTATTCGCAGTGCTATGGACTCACCCCGTTGCCATATACGTTTATTTCAGGTTGATGTCTGCGAGGAGATCCCGAGCCGCCAGTCCCCAGCTCCAGAGGAGCTCTTTTTGGTTTTTCGTTGTTTTGTTATGGACCCTGTAGTATTCCTATGCTTCCGTTGTGATGTTTTAACCATGTATGCACGTTTTATTGGATGGTATTGTACTTTTGAGTCCAATGTTGGACTTCGTTCGATTTTGGTTTTGATCCTGCCCCATGGCAGCTCAGGTGAGTTCGGATTTGGTTTTTCGATAGTTATAATCATATAACTGTTGTTTTTGCATATATCTGAAGCCTGAGGCCCTTTAAACTGCGTGGTTGTGCAAATATATATATTGTGTGTGATATATTTATCTGTGTGTATGTGTAAATTGTCCGCCGGACAGGGGAGGTGCTGTCCGATTTTCTATTGGCACAGCGGCTCCTGGGTCTCGGGGCGTGACACCTGGCGAAGGAATGCTAGGATACAAAGCCCTAGCGAAGGACTGCTAGGCACCAGGCGAAGGACAGCTTGGGACTAAAGACTTGGCGAAGGAATGCTAGGCACCAAGCGAAGGACAGCTTGGTTTCCAAGACCTGGCAAAGGACCGCTAGGCAAAAGTCGAACCGGAGGAGCCGGTCGGCATCAGGTACATTCTCCCGAGAGGAGTAGGTGAGGACGCGTTCCCCGTCGAGAGGGAACAGTAGGCGTCGGTTCGACCTAGGGCTCCATTTTGGAGACCCAAAGTCAGAACCAAGACAGCTAAGGCTGTATAAACATAATACGCTATTGCTTCATATTATTTTGGACTAACCCTAGATGCAGGACCGAAGGAACGTGTGTCTGCAGCTCAGAATGCCCAAAGGAGAGAGGCAAGTAGCTGAGCAGGGCACCCTCAGTGTCCCGGGCGCCCCCAAGGGCAACACAAAACAAGCGAAGCAACAAGTGCTTCGGCTGCTTACTGGCCGGGGCCCCCCCAGCGCCGAGGGCACCCCCAGTGCCCAGGGCGCCCCGCGCCTACGCCAACGAAGCCGATTACCCTTATCCAGCCGAGAAGCCCGCGCAGAAGGTGTCAACCAGGGCGCCCCCAGCGTCGCGGGCGCCCCCCAATGTCAAACCTCAGCCCTATTCGAGTGGGATAGAGGTTGACTGAGAGAAAGGGGGATCGCGTGACACGTGGGGGGGGGGGGGTGCCCCCGACGTCCAGGGCGCCCCGAGGTGCTATAAATTGCTCCCAACGCCCAGGCTTCTGTACAGAAAAGCATTCCAACGCATTCACGCTCTTCTACTCCCGCGCTCTGCTCCGGAAACCTTCCGACTCGAGATACAAGTGCCGATGACGTCCCTCTGCCTCAAAATAGATTCTACACCGGACGTCGATAACAAAGAGTTATCTTTTTCTTACTGCACCTTTATTGTAATCATCTTCTGTAAATTGATTTGCGCGATTATAGTATTGCCCGCAGTAAACGGTCAACGACTGTGGGCCTTGGAGTAGGAGTCGACCTAGGCTCCGAACCAAGTAAAACTACCTGTGTTTGCGTTTGTTTGTTTTCAATTTCTGCTGCGTAATTTCTCTAATTCTAAAATCCGAACGCTTTCCGATATTCACCCCCCTCTATCGGTTCTCTCGATCCAACACAATCTTGTTTTAAAAATAATGCTTTATATCAAATACTTAGCAAACTTACTTTTTAACCAAAGTACTTAACATTTTTTCTTTAAACCACTTAAAAATATTTTTGAAAAGAATGCTTTATCTCAAAAATTTCTAAGTATTTTTAAAAAATATATTGTTGGTGCAAAACATACAATTCGAATTATGGTAATGTTTTTGATGTGTGTCAATGGGAGAGAGTCAACCTTATGTTAGACATGTTAAAACCTCTCATTTTGGCCTAAAACCCATTAGACCAAGACCTATCTTAAGATTATTGTCAAATATAAAAAATGTTAAATCCGACACTTTTGACGTGAGACAGAAAATTTTTCGGAAAAAGATTTACGGATTCCGAGACCCAAATTGAAATTAGAGGGTTAAATCATTTTGAAACATAAATTATGAGGAGCTAATGGTTAAAAACAGAAAATTAAGGGTTCGATGTGGATTGTATAGATATAAGGGGCTTAAATGCAAAAGGCCATGGATTAATATTCCCTTTTCGGCTGCTTCTTCACCGAACCAATCTCGCGAAGCCGGTTCTTCCCTTTCGATCTGCGCCGCACCCTAGCTCATCGGCGACTTGTGGAGGTCGCTGGGCGTTCTCACTTCTTCCGATCGCAGCAACCATTTCTTCTTCTCCGCGTGCCCTAGCCCGAAGCCAACACACCAACTTGCCTTCGCTTCATCGCACGCGAGCTTCTGCCCTAATCCTCCGCACACCTTCGTCATCTTCTTCGTCTTATCCATCTGCGATCGAACATCTCGGATCCAACGGAACCGAGCTCCATCTTCCATCTCCGACACCGGGTAGGTTTGAGGAAGAGTTCTCCATTTTCTTTTATTGTTGATACTGGCTGGCTTTTGTTTGATTCAATGTCATCATTCGGGAGTAGGTTGCGGTAGGAAGGGCTCTGCCCTAGGATTTGGGAGACCATCGGAGATGAGGTACTTCACATATGGTTGTGCTCGCCAGCTCTAGGGCAGAGGAATGGCGCCGACACCAATCCAGGTAGGATCTCATTGTGTTGGATCGAAGTTGATGAGATTGTTGATGGGTTCTCATTAGATTACAATCCTGGATGGAATTTTTGTTTCAGATTTCTAGTTTGGAGCCGCTTCTATTCTATGGGAGCACATGTTGATGGTGATTCGGTTTTGGGAATTCCGTTCTTGGTTGCTGTCTGGATTGTTTTGCTAGGGATTGTTCTTAGGTAAGTGTTCTATCATGCGGTTTGGAATTTAGCTAAAGTCTTGATTCTTGATAATGTTTGGATGAATCCTGTTATGGTATTGGTTTAACCTTGGAGTATGATATGATTTCATTCTGATTTCGGATCTGATTTTCTTGAGGGGTGGATTAGTGTGACCTATAACAATTTCGGATGAGTGGCTCTTGATTTTTGATCTGCTGTGGGCTGGTTTTGGGATTTCATTTGAATGGTTCACCTTATTTTGGATGCGGTTGTTGTGTTCTGTCGATTGGATTTGGATATTCCTTTGGTTCTTCTTATTTGGCGTGTGTGATATGTGTATGATTCGGGTTTTGGATTAGCTGTATGTGTAATGAGTTTAGATTAATGATGTTGAGTTGGTATGGTTGGAAATGTAAAAGGGTAAGTTCTGATATGTTGTATTGATTGGATTACTTTGGTTTTGGTGTTAGGTTGAGTTGTTGAACTTGAAGATCTTGAGGTTGTAATTGGTTTAGCTTGGAAACAAACCTAAACCTTAATTACGTGGGTGTGATTAGGAACATTTTCATTTAATTTGACGTAATTAAATGAATGGGGACGATTAGGTAAACCCTAATATGGTTTAGGGATTTTCTGGTTAGTTGCTATTCTATTTTGTAATAGCTATTAAATATGTCCTTTAATACAGGGCATGGATTGGGACCTTGATTGCTTTGGACCATTGGACGAGAGGTTCTCTATTGATACGGACTACTCTTACCTTGAGGCGGGTACTTCTTGCTTGTCTTCTTTAGATCCACGTCATCATTATGCATGACTATTTGTTATTGATGCAGTAGGCTGATATTGACCTTTATCTGCTACCGTTTTGTTATCCTGCTTGATACTTATGCTTGACCTTGGATATGATCTGAATTTTCTTTCTATACAGTCTCGTTTATTGTTATCTGATTCTGTATAGCATTGGTATGAGTATGAGTATATGGATAGGGATTAGCATACCTTTGTATGCTTGCATTGGTTGAGTTTAGTCATACTTGCACGTGTGTCTAGATATGGACTGATTGGGTTATTGGGGCATGTCACCTGATATTTGCATTGGTTGAGTCCAGTCATACTTGCACGTGTGTCTAGATATGGACTGATTGGGTTATTGTGACATGTCACCTGATATCTGCATTGGTTGATTCTGCTATTACTTGCATGTCCACTTAGATGCATTGATGGTTAGGTTATTATACCTGTGATTGACCTGTGTATGTTATGATGAGTTATGTATGATGACCTGGTAGGGGTTGCATGTGTGAGAGTCATGCACCATATCTGCACGGTTGCATGCCGGCGATCAGCGACTCCCTTATGGTTGAGCCTGTCGTCTTCCGGTACATGATATGCACACATGACCACTCATGGGTTAGTGGATACCGTTGGGTGTGTGCATTTGCTCTGTACTGCTCCGCTCGACCGCTCAGGGGTAGTGGTTTAGGAGCGTGGTAGCAGGCGGAGATCTCTTCTCTTCCCATAGACAAGAGGAGATGAGAGCGACGCTCCCTCATATATACATGAGGTAGGGGGGTTGTCCCCCGCCAGCATCCTGTCCACTCGGTCACTCAGAAGCAGTGATATCAGGGTGCGTACAGTGTCACAGCTCTACCCACTAGGCCGACACAGTATCGCCTGTCTCGGTGGCTTGATTGGCGTCAGGGGTGACCATGACATTGCACCATGTGCATATGATGCATTGTGCATTTTGATTGTGATTGCTGCATTTATTTGCTGCACTTGTTTGACATGCATGTACAAGTTATACTTATGTGTGGTTTGATGACCTGCACTAGCTCGTGTGGTACGAGTCTTTTATGGTATGGATAGACTGATTTCTGGTATGTATAGTCAGTTATTATTTTCAGTTATGCATATTCTGCTATTCCTGTTGAGACTGTATCCTGTTGTTTCTGTATAGCTATTTCAGCTATTTTGTACAGCCATGCATATCTATCTATATAACCGCGAGTCCACTTGGACTCACCACCCGTCGTAATATTTTTGTTTTCAGGTTGATAGCTCGCCGGAGGAGCCCAGTTGTCAGTCCCGGGTCCCCACGACTCCATTTGGATGGGAGCTTCCGCTGATTTTGTTTTCTTTGATAGCATAGTAGATGTTTTGTATTCGTTTTGTTACCGTGGACTTGTATTGGATTTATTCGTACGGTATTGTATTTTTGAGTCCTCTGTTGGACTGTGTGCTTGTGGTTTTGACTACGTACCTGCCCAGGGGGCAGCTCAGGTGAGTTTATATTTCCAGTATAGTGTTTTATCATCTTATGCTTTATATATATCTGTTTTGAGGCCTGAGGCCAATTTATAAACTGCGTGGGTTTGTGTGTTTGTGTAAATTGTCCGCCGGACATGGGAGATGCTGTCCGATTTTATATTGGATCAGCGGCTCCAATGGTCTCGGGGCGTGACAATTTATTTTGGTATCAGAGCGTAGGTTACGATGCCTACTTATTTTTGTGTTTTCCGGACTTTCCGAATTTTATCTGATACCAATTCATTTTGGTATCAGAGCCCAAGTTGCCGGATACCTTGGGGACTTGTGGATTTAGGATTACGTTGCGTATTTGATTTATGGATTTGTCGGAGTTAAATCTGATACCTACCAGGTAGGTGTTGGAGCTCGGGTTAGATGAGTCTACCCGAGTACATTTCGGATTTTCGGAGTCGTTTCCCGATGTGATTTGTACTCTGGGACTTGGTGGCAATGGAACATCTCCAGGCGGCAAGAGGTATATCTTTCTGGACCAATCCTACTTTTAGTATTAACTATTTTATTTAGGATTGGTTAGACTATTCTAGTTTGGTGGGATCATATATTCTTATTGGATGATAGATATATGTAGACCTGGTTTTAGTTGGATTGACATGTTGTCAATCTATCTTATTCATGATCGTTCATGTGAGCGATTTGTGACATGTGGCGGATGAGGTCTTGGACCAGAGAATGTTAATTCTCTAGTAGCCCCGATTGTTGAATCGGACAGCTAATGTCGAATATGTTGACCATCTATTGTAGGTTAAGGATTTTGGTTTTCCTAGACCTGACTCTTCATAGTATGTGTACTAACTATTATTAGCTGAGCGAGAACTAGGGTTACCTACTTTAGTTGGTTCGATCAGTATAGGATCGACATACCCTGGTTGACGGAGTTTCAGACTTTTGGGTTGCTTATGCCTGGTTAGGTGACCTGGAAGGCACGACTAGGGTTCCTGACCTACATAGATGTAGAAGGATAGCATTAGCTATATACTATCATCATTAGTAGAGGATTGATACATCCTATTCGATGAGGATTTTGACCATGGATCACTTGTACTTGGTTAATGATCTAGAAAGTACGTGTTGAAGGGTGACTTCAATGGATACGAAAAAGTGTAGAGCTAATTGCTTTACACCTACGGGTTACCATGTGTACCTAGTTTGGATAACCAAGGAGGTACCTTTGTACTTATGATTTGCATTGAGGTGAATCACTTACGAGGCTATACCACCTTTGGGTGGAAGATGCCGAGGATGACTTTCAGGGAACAAAGAATCATATCGTGATTATGTTGAGATACTCTTGAGAGGTAGCGTATCTCTAGGTTATGGAGTTGGAACTCATAGGTTTTGAACCTTGAGTGAAAGAACCAGAGAATATTGAGTTACAAGGCGATGGTTGGTCGACTCGCGCATTGCTACGCGATTTTATGAGGTATTTTGACTCATAGATTGAGTGTTCGTGGTTGGATAATCTCGATGGCACATCGGGATGTACGACCCGTTATGGTATTGAGAGGTGGATTGAGATTGACGAATCTCTATGATATGCAGTATTGTGAGGATTCTACTAGTGGATATGGACCTGCCGGATTTGAAGCTTTTGATGGATCAATAGGTGGATAAATGATCTTGCTGTGGTTGAGTATTTGGAAGTTGGTTATTGATAGTAGCATATGATACGATCTATTGGCGGAATCTTTAATTATATGCTATCTTCTGACCGTCTATTGGAGGATGTATATATGATTTGTGATGCTCAGAGGATGTTATTGATTTAGGGATACTTGAGTGATCCTCATGGATTTGACGTTTACGTTTGAGGATCAGAGTATAGACTTGGCGCCAATGATCTTAGGATTGATTGAGTTCCCCGAGTAGTGTTTTGTTTTTTCGTGCCCGTCACGAATACCTTTGGATGAGCTCTAGAGGATACCCACAATGAGATCATGCGATCTAGGGTTGCCCTACTAGCTAGAGAGATGTTAGTGAATAATCAGTGGTTATGGGGGACCACTGGATTTACTTGGTTCACTAGTTTCGAGATGATAGGGTTTGGGAGCTTGAATGGAAGATTCGAGTTTGATACCCCCACTTGTTCACCCAGGTTGTATGCAGTTTCATTTAGTTGATAAGCTGGATGAACAGAGTATTAGGTTGCCCATTGTACTTATGTAGTACTGCATACGGGTTGCTAATGTATGCCGTTGGTGAAGAATGAAATTTGGGGACCAAATTTTTGTTAGTGGGGGAGGAAGTTAAATCCGACACTTTTGACGTGAGACAGAAAATTTTTCGGAAAAAGATTTACGGATTCCAAGACCCAAACTGAAATTAGAGGGTTAAATCATTTTGAAACTTAAATTATGAGGAGCTAATGGTTAAAAACAGAAAATTAAGGGTTCTATGTGGATTGTATAGATATAAGGGGCTTAAATGCAAAAGGCCATGGATTAATATTCCCTTTTCGGCTGCTTCTTCACCGAACCAATCTCGCGAAGCCGGTTCTTCCCTTTCGATCTGCGCCGCACCCTAGCTCGTCGGCGACTTGTGGAGGTCGCTGGGCGTTCTCACTTCTTCCGATCGCAACAACCATTTCTTCTTCTCCGCGTGCCCTAGCCCGAAGTCGACACACCAACCAGCCTTCGCTTCATCGCACGCGAGCTTCTGTCCTAATCCGCCGCACACCTTCGTCATCTTCTTCGTCTTATCCATCTACGATCGAACATCTCAGATCCAACGGAACCGAGCGCCATCTTCCATCTCCGACACCGGGTAGGTTTGAGGAAGAGTTCTCCATTTTCTTTTATTGTTGATACTGGCTGGCTTTTGTTTGATTCAATGTCATCATTCGGGAGTAGGTTGCGGTAGGAAGGGCTCTGCCCTAGGATTTGGGAGACCATCGGAGATGAGGTACTTCACATATGGTTGTGCTCGCCAGCTCTAGGGCAGAGGAATGGCGCCGACACCAATCCAGGTAGGATCTCATTGTGTTGGATCGAAGTTGATGAGATTGTTGATGGGTTCTCATTAGATTACAATCCTGGATGGAATTTTTGTTTCAGATTTCTTGTTTGGAGCCGCTTCTATTCTATGGGAGCACATGTTGATGGTGATTCGGTTTTGGGAATTCCGTTCTTGGTTGCTGTCTGGATTGTTTTGCTAGGGATTGTTCTTAGGTAAGTGTTCTATCATGCGGTTTGGAATTTAGCTAAAGTCTTGATTCTTGATAATGATTGGATGAATCCTGTTATGGTATTGGTTTAACCTTGGAGTATGATATGATTTCATTCTGATTTCGGATCTGATTTTCTTGAGGGATGGATTAGTGTGACCTATAGCAATTTCGGATGAGTGGCTCTTGATTTTTGATCTGCTGTGGGCTGGTTTTGGGATTTCATTTGAATGGTTCACCTTATTTTGGATGCGGTTGTTGTGTTCTGTCGATTGGATTTGGATATTCCTTTGGTTCTTCTTATTTGGCGTGTGTGATATGTGTATGATTCGGGTTTTGGATTAGCTGTATGTGTAATGAGTTTAGATTAATGATGTTGAGTTGGTATGGTTGGAAATGTAAAAGGGTAAGTTCTGATATGTTGTATTGATTGGATTACTTTGGTTTTGGTGTTAGGTTGAGTTGCTGAACTTGAAGATCTTGAGGTTGTAATTGGTTTAGCTTGGAAACAAACCTAAACCTTAATTACGTGGGTGTGATTAGGAACATTTTCATTTAATTTGACGTAATTAAATGAAAAGCGACGATTAGGTAAACCCTAATATGGTTTAGGGATTTTCTGGTTAGTTGCTATTCTATTTTGTAATAGCTATTAAATATGTCCTTTGATACAGGGCATGGATTGGGACCTTGATTGCTTTGGACCATTGGACGAGAGGTTCTCTATTGATACGGACTACTCTTACCTTGAGGTGGGTACTTCTTGCTTGTCTTCTTTAGATCCACGTCATCTTTATGCATGACTATTTGTTATTGATGCAGTAGGCTGATATTGACCTTTATCTGCTACCGTTTTGTTATCTTGCTTGATACTTATGCTTGACCTTGGATATGATCTGAATTTTCTTTCTATACAGTCTCGTTTATTGTTATCTGATTTTGTATAACATTGGTATGAGTATGAGTATGTGGATAGGGATTAGCATACCTTTGTATGGTTGCATTGGTTGAGTTTAGTCATACTTGCACGTGTGTCTAGATATGGACTGATTGGGTTATTGGGGCATGTCACCTGATATTTGCATTGGTTGAGTCCAGTCATACTTGCACGTGTGTCTAGATATGGACTGATTGGGTTATTGTGACATGTCACCTGATATCTGTTGGTGCAGTATGCACCCAAGTCAAACCTGTGTTTTGATATTGACAAAAGGGTTCAAAAGTTAAGGGTTAGTCGTTGTCTAACATGTTTCTTGAGTGTACAGGAAAAGCCCTAGCGAAGGAATGCTAGGCACTGGCGAAGGACTGCCAGACAGGAAAAGCCCTAGCAAAGGGCTGCTAGGCTCTGGCGAAGGACTGCCAGAATAGACAAGCCCTAGCGAAGGAATGCTAGGCACTGGCGAAAGGCTGCCAGAAGAAAAGACCTAGCGAAGGGCTGCTAGGCACCAAGCGAAGGGAAGCTTGGCAACTCAAGACCTGGCGAAGGACTGCCGGGCAAAAGTCCAACTGGAGGATCCGGTTGGCATCAGGTAAACTCTCCTGAGAGGAGTAGGTGAGGACGCGTTCCCCTAGAGGGAACATTAGGCGTCGGTTCGACCTAGGGCTCCATTTTGGAGACCCAAAGTCATAACCAAGACAGCCAAGGCTGTGTAAAATTAACTTATTAATTGCTGTTTTGGACTAACCCTGGATGCAGGACCGAAGGACTGTGTTTCTGCAGCTCAGAGAGCCTCAAAGGAGTGAGGCAGTAGCTGAGCAGGGCGCCCCGGATATTTCGGGCGCCCCAGAGTCAACCCAAAGTCAGCAGAGCAAGTAAACGCCCCGACAGCAGCACATTTGGGGGCGCCCCGGATGTTTCGGGCGCCCCGCGCGCATCGGGCGCCCCGCGTGTCGCGGGCGCCCACTGTGCCACGCCACTAGCAGCTGCAGCAGCTCACCCTCGCGAAGAAGATGAAGCCTTGACCGGTCAACCCCGGGCGCCCCGCGCGCGTCGGGCGCCCCGCGCGCGTCGGGCGCCCCGCGCGCGTCGGGCGCCCCAGTCAAATGTGATCCCGAAGAAGCAGAGATCAGCCTTGACCAGAGGGCTCGCCGGATCGAAAGCCACGTGGGGGGGGGGGGGCGCCCCGAGCATCCCGGGCGCCCCCAGCCCTATATAAGGGACCCTCGACCCTCTTCTTCAATAACGAATTTCCTTCGACACTTCTGCGCTCTTCTGCTTCCGCGACACGCTCCAGAAAGTTGCCAACTCAAGCCGACGACGTCCCGCTGCTCCGGAACTTCGATCTTCACCGGACGTCGGTAACAAGAGTTGTATTTAAAAGTTTACTAAACTATTCTTATTATTATCTGTCTTGTAAACTTTTACGAACTTATAGAATTGCCCGCAGAAAACGGTCAACGACCGTGGGCCTTGGAGTAGGAGTCGACCTAGGCTCCGAACTAAGTAAACCGACTGTGTTTGCATTGTTCTGTTTTCTTTTATTTTCCGCTGCGCACCCGCTCTTTTTTAAATCCGAACGAATTGCGACATTCACCCCCCCTCTCTCGCAACTCTCGATCCAACAAGTGGTATCAGAGCGGGGAAGTCAAACTTGGTGCAACCACCAGTTTGAAATTTTTTTTCGGATTTCTTTTTCTTTCTTTTTAAATTTTCGTTCGAATTTTTCTTTCAAGGTTGGTGCAACACCCCTTGAAATTGTTTTTATTTTCTTCCCGCACTACTAATCCAAGACAAAGTCTTGGAATTTTTTTTTTTGTTGTTGACAATTTCAGAAGAAATGTCTATCCAAGAAGGATTTAGCACCGCCAGACCTCCACTGTTCAGTGGAGAAGACTTTCCCTACTAGAAAAGTCGAATGGAGGTCCATCTGAAAACTCAGGTGGATATGTGGATAATCATCCAGTCTGGACTGATGATTCCCACAAATGCTGAAGGTATACCACAAAACTACTCAGAATGGGACACTTCCCTCAAACGTAAAATTGAAGCCGACGCCAAAGCAACCCAGACTCTCCAATGCAGACTAACGAAAGAAGAGCTGAACCGCGTTGGACCCTTCAAAAGTGCAAAGGAGCTATGGGCTAAACTGATCGAGCTCCACGAAGGAACTTCAGATATGAGGATCAGCAAACGAGACCTGCTACTGAACAAGCTTTTTACTATCAAAATGACAGATAACGAGACAGCAGCCCAGCTCCACACCAGAATCCAGGAGCTGATGAACGGTCTTCACGCAATAGGTCACCAGGTTCATAATCGTGATCTTATAAGGTATGCTCTAAACGCGTTCCCTAGGACCACCTTGTGGGCATCTATGGTAGATGCATACAAGGTCTCTAGGGATCTTTCAAAAATTAAGCTAGATGAGTTATTTTCTGAACTTGAGCTGCATGAACAGACTAACTCCAATTTGGTCGAGAAAAGTATAGCCTTCTTTGCAGGGAAAACAGGGAAGACGACCAAGAAGAAAACTCAAGTTGAACCTGAATCTACCTCAGATTCAGAAATAGAAGATAAAGAAGAAGATCAATCTGAACTGGTCCGGCTAGCTCGAAACTACTACAAAAAGTTGAAGAACCAAACCAACACACGAAGAACAAACCGAAGAAAGGACGGACAAGATGAACCGGCAACTGACAAACAAAAGCCCAACGTAACCTGCTACGAATGCAAGAAGAAGGGCCACTACAAGACTGAATGTCCAAGTCTAAAGGAGTCCAAAAAGAACAGAAAGAAGAAGGCACTCCAAGCCACCTGGGACGAGTCTTCCTCAGAAGAAGAAGAAGAAGCACCTCAGTCCAATCTTCTAGCCCTGACCGCTTCAGATCAAATCGAGACTGACTCAGACTCGGACCGGGACGACGGCAAGCTGACATTCTCCGACGACGACGAAATAAAGGTAACGGGCTTTTCAAAATCGCAATTAAATTCTCTTATTTCCTATCTATCCCGAGATTTGGCGAAAGCCAAACTCCGAATCGAGTCTCTCCGACAGGAAGTAAAACTCCTGAAAAAGGGAGCTGATTCTGATTCCTTAACTGAGAAAATTCAGGAAGGAACCCCTGATCAAGTTAAAAAACTTGAATCAGAGAATTCCTCCCTGAAAACTCAAATTAAGGACTTAAGAACAGCTTTAGAACGATTCACTTCTGGTTCCAAGAATCTTGACATGATTCTGGAAAAACAGAAGTCTGTTCTAAACCGATCTGGACTTGGTTATAGAACCAAATCTCGGCAAAGATCTTACTTTGCTGTACTGAACCAGTCAAGACCTAAGGTTCAGGCATGGGTGCCAAAACTGTGCCTGACTAAACCAACTGGTTCAAATCAATTTTGGATTCCCAAGGACAAGATTCACATCTTGCCTAACCCATATAGAGGCTTTAGTCCAGGGGGAGCCAAAATCAAAACAATTTTTATAATTAGATAATTTTTTTTGATTGCTTGTTTATTTAATTTCTTGCAAATTGCCATGCTTAGATTTAAGGAATACTTAGATTTAAGGACGAAATTACTTGAAACTTGAAAACATAGTATTGGGTGGAGGTGAGATGATAGTACGTTAGGGAAGCCAATTTGGCGGAACTAGCCGAAGCTACCGATCCAAGACCCAAGCTAGTTAGACCAGAAAATGACCTAATTTAATTTGAAAATGAAATTTCATTAAAAGGCTTTGTCAAGGAAAGGGTGGATGATCCCATAAGGCTTCGGCCAAAGAAGGCCTAGTGCCTCGCCAAGACCTGGAAGCCAATTTCTGAAATTCAAATTCAAGTTAACTTTTGTCAAATTCGAATCTAACTCAAATTTCAAATAATTATAGATCCTAATCTATTTTTCTAAACTTCTACTTCTCAAACTTATTATCCTTTTGCAAAACACTTAATCTATTTTCAAAATTTCTGTTTTTTTTTTCAAAAGTAAATAACTTTTCAAAATAAATGAAAATTCCCTTTCAAAATTAATTTTTACCTTCAAACCTGTCTCACAAAAACCTTAAGGTTAACGTGTTTGAAAACCCTAGATTCAGTGAGACAGGAAAATTAAGCTCAAATTAAACTACCTTGCTTGTGCCTTTATATTCATGGTTAAACTGTGGTCAACATAGTCAAACTATGATTAACATAATCAAACTATGATTAACATAGTCAAAATGGTCAAACACAGTCAAACAGAGTCAAACAGTCAAAACTGGTCAAAGCAGTCAAAAGGCTGCTACAGAGGGCGACCGTAGCCTGTCGGGCGCCCCCGACAACACTGACAAGGTACCAGCTCCAGTCAAAGCAGCAATAGCTGCATTTGACCGATTTGACATGGGCGCCCGTGACCCGTCGGGCGCCCCTATACACTTCTGTCCCCCACGCTGATTAAAGCAGCCAAAAGGCTGCAATCAACTACTCTTTCCAGTGACCTATCGGGCGCCCGTGACCTATCGGGCGCCCCTATCGACAAACCTGTCGTCCACACCAGTCAAAGCAGCAAAAGCTGCAGTTGACCAGCCTTGGCCAGGGCGCCCGTGACCTGTCGGGTGCCCCCACAGACCGTTTCCCTGCCCGAGGCAAAATGACCTGTAGAGGGCGCCCGGAACCTCACGGGCGCCCCCCCTCAAACCCCTATAAAAGGGACCCGAGACTCCCTCATTTTCCACACTTCAAACACACCACATCTCACACTCCTTCTTCCCCTTGCCTCATTCTTGTGGATCAAGTGAATCTAAGCCCTCCCTTGCCTCAACCATGCCTCCAAGGTATGAAATTTAGTTGTGCAATTAATTTTTCTTAAATTACATATTTTTTGCAAATTCCTTAAGTCTCTTCTTTATCCTTAATCACTTACTTTTTTCTACACTTAGAAAACGCCGAGCAGTTCAGTCGAACCCCGGTAACGAGCCCAGTCCCGACCCTAGGTTTCCTAACCTAGCACTGTGTAACAAATTCGCCCAAACCTCATACATTCCGATTAAAACAAGTTACCTTAACCGTCATTTCTTCGCCCAATCTTGTCCAGTTGCAATGTCCGCAATTAACTTCTATCAACTGGATAACCTCGTATTCTGCACACATTCGATCAACAACACCCTATGTGCAGAATTCTATAACAACATAGTTAGGCAAGACCACTTGAGCTTCGTCACTACCGTTCAAGGAATGCCCTTGAGCATCACTCCTACCCTACTGAACCGATTTTTGGGACTCCGACCATCTCAGTCCATCTTCTGTTGCTACCCTCCAAGGAACCTGCCCTTCGATGCCCCCTACTCTCATATTGACCTGAACACTTTGTACAACTATTTCTTTGGGGAGGCCATGGACCCTGCAGGAGGGCAGTTCCACTCTACCCAACTCCCAATTCAGGACTACGCTCTCTACAGAGTAATTGTCCGTTGCATCCTTCCCTTGTCCACTAGGGACACAGCCACCATGAAACCCTTTCACACTTTTTTCTCTATGCCCTTATCCACCATCTGGACATAGATATAGGCCTTCACCTCTTCCACTGTATCCTACATGCCTCTAGTGTATCCACTAAGGGGCGGGTCCGCACCCCCTTCTGCCACGTCATCACCTCTATCCTCCACTACCACGGCCGAAACATCGCCGGCGGCGAAATTACCACGATGACCGAATTCGATGAGATAGGATTTAGGAACTTTTCTTTAGCCGGTGTAGAGGTCTCGGGAACCGGGGTTCTGACTTGGCGACGCCGACCAGCCGCACAGGACATTGCCGATGAGGAGGTCGAGGTCGACGTTGCCGACTTAGCAACAGAGGTAGATCAGCCCGCTCCACCGACCTTGTACGAGAGAGTTACACGACTCGAGACGCACGTCCAGAGCTTCAGAGAAGAAGTAGAAGCGAACCATATTGAAGACCAAGAGACAAACTTAGGCTACTACAACAACATTATGAGTACACTCACGGCCGATAGAGAAGCCTGGAATGCACAGTACCATGAGATCATGGCACGATTTGATGCATGGCAGCCGGGCCCATTTGATCCTCCTGGTCCCTCCTCTTAGATGACTTGGACATGTACCCATTTGACTACCCCTACTGAGTAGGGTTGACTTCTGTTGACTTGTACTAGATTGCTGCTTGAACTATGCTAATCTTAGCTTGGCTTGGTTACTTGTTATGCTTAGTAGAATAGAATCATTCGGTTTTTGACTTTTGATTTTATATTGATCTTGAAATGTCTTTTAAAATTTTTTTTTAAAAAGGTTCTTTTCAAAATTTTTTTTAGTTTTATTTCAAAAACTACCCCCTTCAAAACTAAGGCCTCTTTTCGAAATGGACTTAGCCTAGGCTCTAACCCTAGAACTGCATGCACCTATAGATCTAGAAGCCAGCATCTCACAAACACCTTAGGGTACTTTTGAATAATAACCTAGAAAGGGTTGAGATGCTTAGGTCTTTGCCTTAACTCAAGATGCTTAAGTCAGTGCATCTGCAGTAGTTGGGGCACTAAATACAAACTGAACAGCAATCAAGTTAAGTGTCAAGTTTAGACAATCTAACTTGAACAACTCACTTAACTTGACTAACCCTAGCCAAAACTACTGTTTATAACAGTTAGTAAGTAGCTAATTGGGTTAGACAGGTCCCTAAAGAATTAAACAGACCTAGGTCTTGTTTTGATTCAGTACAGCCAATGCTTTATTCAACTATTGCAAAATTTATTTTTTTCTGCATTTTTTGATATATGTCAAAGGGGGAGAGTTGGAAAAGAAACAGGGAACAAAATTGTAAAAAATTTTTTCATAATCTTCTTCAAAAGGGTTGAACTGAAAAATTGGTAAATCATTTCTAGCTTTATTTCTAAACTCTGAACTATTTCGAAACTTAATGTTTTTTTGCTTAAAATGATTTTTGCTTAATATTTTCTAAAGTCTGAAATCTTTTTTCAAAAACTGAAAATTTTCTAAGTTTCCCAAACTAAGAATGTTTTTTCAAAAAACTTAGCAAAAACTTTAGAGATTTCCTAACTTATTATCAAAACATGAAATCTTCTAAGTACTTCACTTACACCACCTATTTTTGAAAAACCTAGGGGGAGATTTCTTCCAGGGGGAGGGAATCTAACTTAGGATTTTTAATTTCAGCATTTTTCCTTAACTTTTTGAACTAGGTTGCCATATATCAAAAAGGGGGAGATTGTTGGTGCAGTATGCACCCAAGTCAAACCTGTGTTTTGATATTGACAAAAGGGTTCAAAAGTTAAGGGTTAGTCGTTGTCTAACAAGTTTCTTGAGTGTACAGGAAAAGCCCTAGCGAAGGAATGCTAGGCACTGGCGAAGGACTGCCAGACAGGAAAAGCCCTAGCAAAGGGCTGCTAGGCTCTGGCGAAGGACTGCCAGAATGGACAAGCCCTAGCGAAGGAATGCTAGGCACTGGCGAAAGGCTGCCAGAAGAAAAGACCTAGCGAAGGGCTGCTAGGCACCAAGCGAAGGGAAGCTTGGCAACTCAAGACCTGGCGAAGGACTGCCGGGCAAAAGTCCAACTGGAGGATCCGATTGGCATCAGGTAAACTCTCCTGAGAGGAGTAGGTGAGGACGCGTTCCCCTAGAGGGAACATTAGGCGTCGGTTCGACCTAGAGCTCCATTTTGGAGACCCAAAGTCAGAACCAAGACAGCCAAGGCTGTGTAAAATTAACTTATTAATTGCTGTTTTGGACTAACCCTGGATGCAGGACCGAAGGACTGTGTTTCTGCAGCTCAGAGAGCCTCAAAGGAGTGAGGCAGTAGCTGAGCAGGGCGCCCCGGATATTTCGGGCGCCCCAGAGTCAACCCAAAGTCAGCAGAGCAAGTAAACGCCCCGACAGCAGCACATTTGGGGGCGCCCCGGATGTTTCGGGCGCCCCGCGCGCATCGGGCGCCCCGCGCGCATCGGGCGCCCCGCGCGCATCGGGCGCCCCGCGTGTCGCGGGCGCCCACTGTGCCACGCCACTGGCAGCTGCAGCAGCTCACCCTCGCGAAGAAGATGAAGCCTTGACCGGTCAACCCGGGCGCCCCGCGCGCGTCGGGCGCCCCGCGCGCGTCGGGCGCCCCAGTCAAATGTGATCCCAAAGAAGCAGAGATCAGCCTTGACCAGAGGGCTCGCCGGATCGAAAGCCACGTGGGGGGGGGGCGCCCCGAGCATCCCGGGCGCCCCCAGCCCTATATAAGGGACCCTCGACCCTCTTCTTCAATAACGAATTTCCTTCGACACTTCTGCGCTCTTCTGCTTCCGCGACACGCTCCAGAAAGTTGCCAACTCAAGCCGACGACGTCCCGCTGCTCCGGAACTTCGATCTTCACCGGACGTCGGTAACAAGAGTTGTATTTAAAAGTTTACTAAACTATTCTTATTATTATCTGTCTTGTAAACTTTTACGAACTTATAGAATTGCCCGCAGAAAATGGTCAACGACCGTGGGCCTTGGAGTAGGAGTCGACCCAGGCTCCGAACCAAGTAAACCGACTGTGTTTGCATTGTTCTGTTTTCTTTTATTTTCCGCTGCGCACCCGCTCTTTTTTAAATCCGAACGAATTACGACATTCACCCCCCCTCTCTCGCAACTCTCGATCCAACAATATCTGCATTGGTTGATTCTGCTATTACTTGCATGTCCACTTAGATGCATTGATGGTTAGGTTATTATACCTGTGATTGACCTGTGTATGTTATGATGAGTTATGTATGATGACCTGGTAGGGGTTGCATGTGTGAGAGTCATGCACCATATCTGTACGGTTGCATGCTGGCGATCAGCGACTCCCTTATGGTTGAGCCTGTCGTCTTCCGGTACATGATATGCACACACAACCACTCATGGGTTAGTGGATACCGTTGGGTGTGTGCATTTGCTCTGTACTGCTCCGCTTGACCGCTCAGGGGTAGTGGTTTAGGAGCGTGGTAGCAGGCGGAGATCCCTTCTCTTCCCATAGACCAGAGGAGATGAGAGCGACACTCCCTCATATATACATGAGGTAGGGGGGTTGTCCCCCGCCAGCATCCTGTCCACTCGGTCACTCAGGAGCAGTGATATCAGGGTGCGTACAGTGTCACAGCTCTACCCACTAGGCCGACACAGTATCGCCTGTCTCGGTGGCTTGATTGGCGTCAGGGGTGACCATGACATTGCACCATGTGCATATGATGCATTGTGCATTTTGATTGTGATTGCTGCATTTATTTGCTGCACTTGTTTGACATGCATGTACAAGTTATACTTATGTGTGGTTTGATGACCTTGCACTAGCTCGTGTGGTACGAGTCTTTTATGGTATGGATAGACTGATTTCTGGTATATACAGTCAGTTATTACTTTCAGTTATGCATATTCTGCTATTCCTGTTGAGACTGTATCCTGTTGTTTCTGTATAGCTATTTCAGCTATTTTGTTTAGCCATGCATATCTATCTATATAACCGCGAGTCCACTTGGACTCACCACCCGTCGTAATATTTTTGTTTTCAGGTTGATAGCTCGCCGGAGGAGCCCAGTTGTCAGTCCCGGGTCCCCATGACTCCATTTGGATGGGAGCTTCCGCTGATTTTGTTTTCTTTGATAGCATAGTAGATGTTTTGTATTCGTTTTGTTACCGTGGACTTGTATTGGATTTATTCGTACGGTATTGTATTTTTGAGTCCTCTGTTGGACTGTGTGCTTGTGGTTTTGACTACGTACCTGCCCAGGGGCAGCTCAGGTGAGTTTATATTTCCAGTATAGTGTTTTATCATCTTATGCTTTATATATATCTGTTTTGAGGCCTGAGGCCAATTTATAAACTGCGTGGATTTGTGTGTTTGTGTAAATTGTCCGCCGGACAGGGGAGATGCTGTTCGATTTTATATTGGATCAGCGGCTCCAATGGTCTCGGGGCGTGACAATTTATTTTGACAACCATAAGGGGTCGCCAAGGGACCGCCAGTTGGGCCGCCCAAGGGACCGCCAGTTGGGGCGCCAAGTGGGTCGCCAGTTGGGCCGCCCAAGGGGCCGAGGGGCCGGGCCGTTACAAAAAAAATAGAGATTGTTGGTACAGTGAGCATCAGTTAAGAGCAATCAAGCTCTATGATTTTGATGTTTGACAATATACCAAGATATGATCAGTGTGACTAATGGTTAATCTAAATAGGACTTAATGTTTATAAGAGACAAGTTTAGTCAAGATTAGATGACTAGCAAGAAGTCCTAGTCAAGGGATTGGGCAAGAAGTCTTGATTGGGTGATCAGGCAACAAAGACCCAGTGAGTGAAGCTGGGCTCTAGTGATTGAAGCTAGGTGGTGGATGTCCTGGTAATGAAGTCAGGCAATGGGAGTCCTGGTGAGTGAAGTTGGGCCCTAGTGAGTGATGTTGGGTGGTGGAAGTCCTAGTGAGTGAATCCAAGTAGTGAATGTCCTAGTGAGTGAAGTGAGACCCTACTAAGTGAAGCTAGGTGGTGAAAGTCCTAGTGAGTGTAGCTAGGCATGAAAAAACTTGGGGAAGTCAACCCTAAGTGGTGAGATCCTATGGAGTAAGCCTTAGGTTGTAAAGTCTTGGATAAAGTTAGCGTTCTGAAAACCACACTGGACCATCTGGTCAGACCGGTTGAATTGGGAATCGATCGGATTTCTGATCCAAGTTGCATCTGAAAACTGACTGCTCAAGAATCGAGTGTGAACCGTTCTGAACCGGTCAAGAACCGATGAATCGGGCAAGCCGAGAAAACCGAGCAAATTGGTTTGGTTTATTTTATTTTTCATTTTTTGAATTTTTTTCCACTTTTGCAATTTTGCTTTCTTACTGAAAAATAAAAATTAAAAAAAATAAAATATCAAAAACATAGTTTGCTTTCACCCAAAGTCCCAAACGAGTAAACCTATTGTTTGCTTGCAAGAGAGTCGCAGCCACCAGCCTCTCACCGCATTGCCCCACCTCCACTAGCCTTGCCGCGTCACCTTGCCTCCGCTAGCCTCGCTCCACGGCCAGCCTCACTGCGTCGCCCTGCTACCATCCTCACCGAGTCGCCCTGCCGCCAATCTCGCCGAGTCGCCTTGCCTCCAGCTGTAGCGACCCGCCTTCTCTTTACCTTAGACGGATCGTTACTTATCTCTACTTCTTGACTTCTATACATGACTAAAGAAAATTGCGGAAATCTTTTTTTTTTTCTTTTAAACTTTTAAATTCTACTAGCAATTATGTTCTAACTTAAGCAATCATGTATAATAATACCATGTCATACTCTCTTCTCAATCCCATAGCCAATACCCATCGAAAACAACCTTACCCCTCTTAAACAGCCTGTATCAGTCGACTGATGACGTGGCAGTCGACTGATACGGCTGTAATCTGTTTTACAGATTTCGGCCCTTGCTGTCCAAGGCCACCATTCCTTCAATTTCGAGCCATATCAAACTACGACGTCATTTCTATACTCCATATCAGTTTCCTAAACGATTTAGCCATTCAAACGAATTCATAAACTTAAATTTAGGACTTTTATGGAAGAAAATAAACTAAACAAGTTTATATAAACTTTAACAATAGGTTTGTACCAATCTTGACTTCTAACCATTTAAACTCATCATACGAAGTTCTATAACATCACCAAGGCATTATGGAATGAGAAAGCAACTTTTCTAAACATACTTAAGCAATAAAACATGATTCAAAGGGAAATTGATACTATCTTGGCACAAACACCTTTTTCTCTAACAAAGTATCAATATCTTTAACTACTCACTTTTCTACTCATCCAATGCAAACATAAGAATACGTATGCTAAATGAAATGACAAGGAATCTTTACTCTAAGAAATTGAGCATGTAAAACTATCCAAAACTCAAATACTCTATAATCTCCATAAGCAAGAACTTGAAATTTGAATAAACTTAAACATTGCAATTCAAATAACTAAATTGTCTTGTGCCTAAGATCTCTCCATAATCAGCCACCACACACACTTTGCTCAGCACCGCCTTGTCGCCTTCCTTCAGAATTGCTTGCCTTTACCTTTATCTGCAGCAAGAGGAAAATGCAACTAGTAAGCAAAAAGCTTAGTAAGTACTATCTAGCTCACAAAAACTCGAAATGTGCAAACATGCTTCTAGAACAATATGAACATCATATGAGATACTAATATGCTTGAAAGAAAACTAAGAACATGTGTAACTCAAAACATGCATACTCAAGCAATAAATAATCTCAATCTACTTTTCTTGGCTCAACTTGAAACTTTAGCTATTCTTTAACTTTTTGAAAACTTTCTTAAACTTTAGAAAACTTTGCTAAAGCATATACTTGAAAATAATAATCACTTGGATCCACTGAAGACGTAAGTACCATCTGATATGCGCGTTCCCTAAAAGGTTGGGGTAGCGAGCCACCAATCCTAATAGAGCAGACCTTGGTCTACCAGGGCCAAGACCTTGGAATTGGACACCTGGATTTCTTTAACGACGCCCTTGGACGCCGGGTACTGGCCTTATAAAATAAAATAGCTTTTCTTTCTTTTCTTTCTTATCTGTAAATGCCTTGGCATTTTCTGGAGCACCTTGCGTGCTAAAATCCCTAAGTCTTGACTTTTGGGGATTTTCTTAAGGCCTTGGCCTTTTCTTTTCTTATCTTTATCTTCTTTTCTTTTCTCATAACTTTCTTGGCCCTAAACTCACATAGGGTGCTTATCAAACATATACAAGCATATAAGAAACTAAGATCACATGCAAAAACTAAAGCAAAAAGGAAAAATTCTCTTTTAAAAACTTTTAAAGGAAATTCTCGCGGTAAAACCGCCTCTTACTGCAGGTGAGCAGTACTTACATTGATATCTTGGACTTACAACCAAGATTGAGGTCTAGAACTCGGGAGAAACTCGAGATCTCGAAGAATTCTTCACGTCTACGCGTTCCTCTCGTCGCGGGGATCTCGAATATAGTATTATCTCTTGGAGAAAGGGTCTTGGCCGGCCCTCTTGGCTTGGTGTTGGTGTCGCCCAAGAGAGGAGAGGGAGAGGAGGGGTCGGCGCAGGTTAGGGGAAGGAGAGGGTTTGAGAGAAAATAAAACTTCTCCCTTTAATTAGCTATTTATACTTAAGGGTCGGATTAACTTAACTACAGCTTAAGTATTTGTCCTTCTTTCCTTTTCTGTGCTTGATACCTAGCCCAGCTGGCCGCGCGCTCCCTTGGTCTCGTGGTGGTCGCGGGTTCGAGCGCCGGCTGCCCTTAATCAGTTTTTTCCATTTTTGGCTTTTTATTTTTCTTTTTCTTCTTCCAAAAATACCAAACGGACTCGGAAAATTCCATAAAAATACTCTAAAAATTCCTAAAAATATCTAGAATATTTCTAAACCATTTCTAAATAATTCTAAGGACTTTAAAAACTAAAAATGGAAATTTTGGGGCGTTACACCAGCCTCGCCAAGTCGGCTTGCCGCCTCTAGCCTTGCCGCGTTGCCCTACCACCACCAGCCGTGCCACACTACCACGTCACCCTGCCTCATTGCGTCACCCCCCTGTGCTACGTCACGCCTACCTTGCCATGCTTGATTTTCTGCAGTTCTGACTCCTTGTCCACTGTGGTTGAAGGTAAGATCCAAGACCCAGTTCTGCCTCCTTGTCCGCTATGATTATGTGAATTTAATTGTATTTTTTTTTCGTTTATTTGTTTAGAATCTTTAGATTTAGATATGGATGCTCCAACTCCAAATCAGTCTATAGAAGTAAATAGTAATACTGTACCTGTAGTTGCCAATCCTGACAACCAATCTTCCTCGGTCTCTAGTTGTGGGAAAACTGATTCGGCATAGAAGTATTTTAATTTGACAATTGAGAAAGGGTGGGCATTATATACATGCTTGCTTTGTTTAAAGCAATACAAAGGTAGAGGGATTAATAGGATGAAAAAAATATCTTATAGGAAAAATAGCTAAATGTATGAAAGTTTCTCATGATGTGAAAGAGGAAATGATGGCAAGTTTGGAAGAAGTCAAAAAATCTAAAAGTAAAGATGATTCACTGAGCTTTGGTGATGAGACTGAGTAAACATTTGAACAAGAGATTAAACTTAGGCATCCACCATCTAAAGTGCAAGTTGTTGGAGACAAAGGCAAGCAAAAGGCAAAAGTTAGTAGTTATTTTGCAGCAAGATAAACTCCGGGAGGCCAACCAAGTTTGAAAAGTGCATTTCAAAGCAAGGAGGCATTACATGAAGTTGATTTGAGAGTTGCTAGATGGTTTATTCATGCAAGGATTCCTTTTAATGCAATTCAGTCACTGTTCTTTAAAGATGCACTGGATGGTATTGCAGGTATTAGACTTGGTTATAAATGTCCTTCTTATGACAAATTGAAGGTTCATTTATTAGGAGATCTTAAGAAAGAATGCCAACTACTTGTGGATAGTTATCGGAATAAATGGAAAGAAAGTGGTTGCACACTTATGACTGATGGTTGGACAGATCAAAGACAAAGATGCTTGATTAATTTTTTGGTGTATTGCCCAGTTGGTATGTACTTTGTGAAGTCTGTTGACTCTTTAGATGTGGTAAAAAATGTCTGTACATTGTGCAAATAATTTTCTAAAGTTATTGAATGGGTAGGGCTTAGTAATGTCGTGCATGTGGTAATTGATAATGCAGTCAATTATGTAGCGGTTGGGAAACTCATTCATGAAAAGTATGGCAGTATTTTTTGGTCTCCTTGTGCTGCCCACTACATAAATCTCATTTTGAAAGATATAGGTAGTATGCCTCATAATAGTAACCTTGCATCCCTAGCTTCAAAGGTAACTATCTTTATTTACAATCATATGGTGTTCTTGTCTTGACTAAGAAAAAGGCCCGGTTGGAAGGAAATTGTTTGTCCAGGAGCTACTCGTTTTGCATCTGTCTTTCTTACATTGAAAAATATATATGAACACAGGGCAAATTTGAAAGCTTTGGTTGTTGACACACATTTCACTGGACACAAATTAGGTAGGAGTGCTAATGGGAAAGCTGTTAGTGTTATTGTGTTAGACAATAAGTTTGGGATGGTTGTCATACCACATGTAAGTTTATAGGCTCTTTGATTAGATTGCTGAGAATTGTAGATTATGATGAAAAGCCTTCATTGGGATATGTATATGAAGGTATGTAAAGGGCTAAAAATGCTATCAAAGAGATGCTTATGAACAAGACGACATCATATAAACAATACACTAAAATCATTAAGGCAAGATGGGATAGGCATTTGAAGCGAAGTCTCCATGCATCAACCTACTTCTAAACCCTATTTTCTTTTATAATGAGAAATTCATTGAGAAGAATCAAGTTATGCGAGGCTTACTTGATATGTTTGATGTAAAAAGCCTTTGTAGTGACACAATTAAAACATTGAAAGATGTGTAAATATATCGGGATTGCACAGGAAGCTTTGATGGGCCAAAAGTTGTTCAAGTAGCCAAGGAACTCCAACCTAGTAAAAAATTTTATCTAGTAGTTTCATTTGTTTGAATGTTTTGAAATAAATAGTGAATGTTCATGATGAAACATTTATATATAATTTTTGTAGGTGAATGGCAAAGATATTTTGTTAAATTCGACACTTTTTGACTCGGACCTGAAAACTTTTGGAGGGTTGCCGGGCAGGTTTTAGGGTTTCCAAGACTCGAATTAAAACTTAGGGGGGGTTTATGTAAAAGGATCAAAATTAAGGACGTAGCTCAGTTTGAAGGGACTTGAGGGACCTAAATGCAAAGTGGCAAGATTAAGGGCTAATACGTCTCACCCTTCGGCCACAAACCCGACCCCCCGATCCCTTTTCTTCCTAGATTCCTCCTTCTCTTCTCGCCTTCACCTGTAGCCTTAGCCTCGACGCCAGGTTCTTGAGCGTATGCCTTGTCACCATCTCCACCAGGCCAGAGGATTGTTCTGGCAAGGAACACATAGGAGGTTCGGGAGACGGAGCTATTCCGTGCTTAGCCGCGATCCACCTCAACTTCGACGACGTGGAGTGGTGTTGATCCCTGGTTTTGTTATTCCCAAACCCTGGGTGCTGTGGGGGCTTGCGAATACGGGCATCAGTGGCTCTTCGACCATAGCAAGTAGAGTGTGTTGTAGTTGACATCAAATGTTGCACATCTTCTAAAGCAAAAGCAAAATTGGTCACTACATGAAGACATGAAGAGGTGAAAATCAAGTTGGCAAAGTGTTCAATTCACCATCAATTCAAAGGCAATAAATGACCTTAAAGTTGGTCTTTTGAAATACTATATGTGTTTGAGTAAATCTTTTCAACCAAGTTAGTATAAATAATCCATGAGGGTGCTTGTAATTGTGTGAGTTCAATTTGTGAGTTTCAATTGCTACTTGAAGTATATTTTGTTCTCTCCTTTCTCTCTACACCTCCTACCTCATCATCCTTTTCTTTCCAACAGAGTGTAGCTTTGTTTTGGGTATTCCTCCTCTTCAATCGCCACAAATAGTGGCTATCTCTTGTTGAGGCCTAATTCCCCTAATCGCAACCTCTCCATTGCAGATCTGAGGGATTGGAGGAGGGGTGAATACCTAGCCCGGGTCCAGTTAAAGTTTAGGTGTTATTGACTTTGAATCGCCTGAATTGGAGGTAAGGAATTGCTATGGTTGTTTTGTGTTGAAGGTCGAATTTGATGTTAGGAAATTGCTCCCAATCTAGATATGGGTTATGGGTTGGTTGTGTTGTTTGTTTCCACAACTCTATATTTTTGGAATCAAATATGTGATTTGTACTCATGAGGAGATCTTTTGATTATGTGGTCACTGTTGCGTGATCTCTGTAGTTGTTAGGTTTGGGAATTAGGTTTTTGATGATCGATAGATCTTGGATAAGTGATGTCCTACTCTATTTTGGGAGCCGAGAATTTCTATTCTTGGTGCTATCATGGGGTTGTCGTTAGTTCTGAAGGGTGGATCAACCCTGTATATTTTTTCAAGGTAAGCCTTAGGTTTTGATGTGTATTAGAATAGTTGTTGGTTGATCTCAGATGCTTACTTTGTTTACTTGGACCTTTTCGATCCTATTGTCGTGAGTTCCAGCTTTAGAACAGTGAAGGATTGTATAGATTATAAAGGGTCTGATTTATGGTGTTGTGGAGTTAAGTGTAGCATAAATTCATTTTGATCTTGTGATGTTGTCACATGATACTTGGAGTTGGGTTGAGGTTAGCTCTAATTTGAGATTTAAATCTCATAATCTAGACGTGATAAAGTTGATGGGAATTTAACCTAAAATGAACCCAATTCTAACTACGTGGGATAATTAGGAAACTTTCATTTAATTAGAGGTAATTAAATGGAAAGGGAACAATTAGGTTAGCCCTAGTATGGTTAGAGATTTATTAGCTAGTTATCATTTCTGTGTAATTGCTAATTAAATATGTCTTTGATACAGGAGCTTGATTTGGATTATTGGCGGGTGATTCTTTTCTCATTTGATATGGACTTCACCTACTTGGAGGCGGGTACTTCTTGCTTGTATTCTGTAGATCTACTTTACTTTTTATACATGACTATTTGTTATTTATGCAGTAGGCTGATATTTACCTTTATCTGCTACCGTTTTTTTATCCTACTTGATACTATGCTTGACCTTGGATATGATCTAAATTTCCTTTCTATACGTCTTGTGTTTTTGTTATCTGGTTTTGTATAACATGGATATGGGCATGAGTATGTAGATATAGCATAGCTCACCATTGTGTGGTTGCATTGATTGATTCTAGTCATACTTGCACATGTGTCTGGATATAGGATGATTGGGTTATGATACATGTTTACGACCTTTGTATGATAAGTTGTGTTATGTGTCGATGACCTAGTAGGGGTTGCATTTGTTAGAGTCATGCACCATAGCTGCACTGTTGCATGTTGGCGATCAGCGACTCCCTTGTGGTTGAGTCTATCATCTTCCGGCATATGATATGCACACACGACCACTCATGGGTTAGTGAATATCGCTGGGTGTGTGCATTTGCTCTGTATTGCTCCGCTCGACTACTCATGGGTAGTGGGTTCAAAGCGTGGTAGCAGGCAGGGATCCTTCTCTTCCCATAGACCAGAGAAGATGAGAGAGATATCTCCCCCATATATACATAGGGCAGAGCGAGAGCTCCACCAGCATCCTGTCCACTCGGTCACTCAGGAGCAGTGATGGCAGAGTGCGGACAGTGTCACAGCTCTACCCACTCGGCTGACACATTATCACATGTCTCAGTGGCTTGACTGGTGTTAGGGGGTGACCATGACATTGCATCATGTGCATATGATGTATTTGTGCATTTGATTGTGTTTGCTATATTTATTTGCCGCACTTGCTTGACATGCACATACATGATATACTTTTTGTGTGTTTTGATTATTCTGCACTTGCTCGTATGGTACGAGTCCTATTATAATCATGATAAACTAATTTTTGGTATGTACAGTCCTTTATTATTTTAGTTATGAACATTTCTGATACTATTGTTGAGACTATATCCTGTTATATCTGTATAGCTTGTTTAACTATTTTTCTGCTATGCATATCATTCTATATACCCGCGAGTCCATTTGGACTCACCACTCGCCACAATATTTTTGTTTTCAGGTTGTTAGCTCACTAGAGGAGCCCAATTGCTAGTCCCAGGTCCCTACGACTCCGTTGTTGGGTGCTTCCACATTTGTTTTCTTTTTGATAACATTCTTTATGTGTTGTATTCATTTTCATATATCGTGGAATTGTATTCATGATCTATTCGTACGGTATTTTATTTTTGAGTCCGCTGTTGGACTATGTGTTGGTTGTTTTGCTGTGCCTCTGCCCTGGGGCAGCTCAGGTGACTTTTATACTTTCAGAATTGTGGTGTTTCACTTTTCTTACGCTATATATATCTGTTTTATGGCCTGAGACCAATATATATCTATGTGTGTTTGTGTGTATGTGTAAATTGTCCGCTGGACAGGGGAGATATTGTCCGATTTTATATTGGATCAACGACTTCGTTGGTCTCAGGGCGTGACATATTTTGGTGCCAATACCCCAATTTTACAAAAGATAGCAATTCGTCTTCTTAATTAAACATCTTCTTCCTCAGGTTGTGAGCGGAATTAGAGTGTTTTTGAACAAATTCATACTAAAAGAAGAAATAGGTTGGGGCATCAATGACTGAATGATCTTGTTTATGTGACCTATAACATGAACTTTAAATCTAGGTATTATGATTTACATTATTAAACTATTTAATATTTATTAATTTATGTTATTTTTGCAACTTTAGGATAATAAACTTTAGAAATTATTTTAATATTTTGAGTTTGCATATTAGGTTACAACAAAAAAAAATCTATGATCCATTTGACTATGAAAGTATTAATCTAGTAGATTTTTGGGTGATGGAAGAAGTTGAAGAGGCAAAACTTCCTAATAAACTTCAAGAGCTAATATATCAAGAAAATTTTATGTTTTCGTATCATACTTGTGAGTTTTGTAGTTTTCTTTGTTATAGAATCATATTTATGGATGTTTGTATATATGTTTAACATATTCTATATTATTTTACTATTTTTACTTTTTAGATGATGGTGAGAGTCATGAGACTGGTCTGTTTGATGCTACTAAGCCTTATGGATATGGTTCATTTGGTGATGATGGAGATGAAGATGGGCGTGAAGTATTTGATGATGGAGATATTCAACAAATTAATGTTGATTTTGATGATCCTATTTGTTTCATGAACTTTAAGCTTTTAATGTTTTTCTTATGTTGTTAACTTATTGTTATGTTTTGAAATTGAACTTTTGACTGCTGGCATAAGAAGGCAATAGTATATGATATATTTGGAAGAGTGATTTTGCATGTGCTTTGCTAGTGCCCTCTGTTTACGTGTTTATTGGTAAACAAATGCTATCGTGATATAGTTTTAACTTCTAATAAGATTCTTCAATTCATGTCCAGATTTCTTGAACCCAATGGTTTTAAACTTGAATTTTTCTTTGAAACTAACCTTTTTTTTCTAAAATAACGTGTTGAGTTGCTGACAAAAATATATCACATGCTCGACCTAGTTGATCCAATCTTGAAGAAAATAGTTGGGTAAGTTATTAGTTTCATATATTTATATAAATACATATTTTATTATATACTAGTTATATCTTGGTTGGACTCTCAGTTAAACCGGTTAAAACTCTGAACCTCTGAACCCTTGCCCCGAATGGTTTGATGTCTGGTCTGGTTTCAGAACCTTGGAAAAAGTCCAAGCATGAATCCTAATAGGTTGGATAAACTTACAAGAGTATGGCTTGATCCTAAGGGATTGATCCTTATGTTGTAGACTTGAAAGAGGGACCTTTAAGCAAAAGGTAAACCTAGTAGGTCAGGTAGAGTTACACGAGTACAACTTGATCCTAAGGGATTGACTCTTAGGTGGTAGACTTGGAGGAGTGACCTTCAAGCAAAAGGCAAGCCTAGTGGGTTAGTTGACTTAATTACATGATTAAGGCTTTGGTTGCTTGTTTGATATTGTGTCGTTGTTTTACAGGAACCTAGAGCTGGAAGTAAAACAGAGAGCAGACAAATGCAAATGGGTGAACTGGACTTTACTCGAGTCAAACTGGACCCAAATTGGTTCAGTAGAAAGAACCAGTGATTTGGTAGACTGACTAGGTTCGGTCTAAATTACTAAATTGTTAGATATGTTGACATGGAAGATGATGTGGCAAAAGATCTAATTCATCTTTATGATTTGGACGAGGATAAAGATAAGGTAGATGATGTGGATAAAGATAAGGCTTGATCCAGATATGACTTTATCTAGATAAGAGTTGATCCAGATAAGGATCTAATCCAACTCTATAAAAGGAGATAAAGGCTTTACGCTCAAGGATAACTTTTCTACTACTATTCATACGTTCCGTGCTCAAAGAAAAGCGACAAGGCTCTTCTCGTGTGACTGGGGAAGCGCCAGATGGAGTGTGTGGCACTCAGGAGCTTCTAGACCTACCAACGATGAATTATTTGGTTTACTTGTATTTACACTTATATTTAATTTCAATTTGTGTTTGCGTACAAATTGTAAGATGGGTTTCTCCACTTTTGAAAAATTTTAAAAGGAGACCACTAGTAGATGAACGCTTCCTATGATTAGACCTTAGATATACTGACCCTAGGAGGTTGGAAACCAAGTAAATCTGTGAGTCTTCCTTGCTTTATTTTATATTCCGCTGCTACTAATGACTTTGATATAATAAACAAAAGAAAAACAAAAACGAACAATCGAGATTCATCCCCCCCCCCTCGACGCACAACGATTCTACAAATTGGGAAACAAGTATTGGTCATGTGGATTGGGCAATGAAGTCCTAGTCAAGGGGATTGGAAGAAGACGATAGATCAAGGACATTGAGCGGAAGTCCTGGGGGTCGCAGATACCAAATGAAAGTCTAAGTGAGTCGAGGATCGAACATCTAGCGGGAAATCCCGAGGATCAAAATCGGATACTGAGCAAAAGTCCAAATAGGTATGGAAGACCGAATGTTTTATAAAAAGGTAAACTCTCCTGAAATGAGTAGGTGAGGACGCGTTCCCTGTTAAGGGAGCAATAAGCGTCAGTTTGACCTAGAATTTCAACAATATCCAAGGTCAGAACCAAACAATCTTAAGACTATTAGATAATGGGGTCGCCCGGGACTGGTCAAGTTTACCAGATAAGATTATAAAAAAAGGCTTCGACCAATAGCTTAGACAACATTCTCTACGACTTTTGTGCTTGCGTTCTGCTTCGAAAACAACCCTAGGACGGTGAAACGTTGCTCCAACGACGACACTCAATATTCTTCTCTAAAGTCTTTACTATATTTGTTTTTACTTCTAATTTAAATTCTATATTCTCTTGTAATATTTGAACTGATAGTAGATTGCCTAACGGAAGCATTCAATGAATGTGGGTCTTAAACTAGCAGCACAGGTTGTAAACCAAGTAAAGATAAAGTATGTTAGCATTGTTCTTCAGTTCTTATTATTCTACTGTCGTATTCTTGTGATTTTCGAAAAAGTGAAAAAGTGACTCATACTATTCACCCCACCCCCACCCCTTTAGCACGCTTTTCAATCCTACACACATAATCTTATTTATCTCTACTCGAAAGACATCATTGTGCTTGCATTCAAAGCGTAATTGCATGACTGAGCTGAATGTACGACTTCCACAGTGGCCACACTAGGATTCCTTAGGACCGACCTGCCTAAAGGAATCATAGGCCTTGGCTACTCCACTATCTTGCTCAAAACCAATCCACTATCCTCCACATATCATCCACCGGCAACCCAACTACCAATAGAATGAGATTTCAGATCTGTAGTAGTCGCATAATTAATGGAGAATCCGAGCACACCACCTCCCAAGTTTAGACATCCACTCTCCTCAAGTAGGTATGATGCACCCACTTGATCCATTAATGTAATCAGAGAGTCGAAGACATTGTGCTGCTAGTGGAATCCTCAAATATCTGAAAGGCATAACTTCCTCTTGAAACCCTATGATGGTAAGTGTTGGGATTGGTCGGCTGGCAAAAGGAGGTGAATTACCTTAAAATAAAAATTGGATCTTTTTTCGTTCTTAATAAAGATAAGGTTAGTTTCTAAATCAAGTCAATAACATAAAATTAATATCAAAAAGAAAGAGACATAATAGATTTACTTGGTTGCAAACAACGTGGTTGCCAATCCAAGACAATGAAATAGCTCAATCTCCAGATATACTTATTGTGGGCGGAGAAGCCTCTTATAGAATTTAGAAACATAGAGAACAAAAGAAAACTAACAAGAAATTTGTCACAACTTGAATTGATGATTTCTTTTGAGTTAAGGGGTCTATTTATAGACCCTGAAAAAACTTATCGAAATGCTGACGTTACACTTCTTGGGCGCCTGAGTGCACATGGGCGCCTGATACTTGATCAATACTTATTCACATCGCAACGGTCGTAGAACAACTAGTTGTTGATAAGATTTTGACTCAGGTGCCTGAGTCAATACGGGTGCCCGAGTTGACTCGGGTGTCTGAGTTGGGTTGGGTCTGGTCATCCTTTGGTTGACTAGTATTCTGGAGGGCTTCTAGGTGATTTCCAGCCTTCCAAAATTGGACTCACCTGAATCCGTCTCCGGCCTTCGCCTCGAACGGACTTCCTCCTGGCTTCTCATCTCTCGGACGTTGCGAGCGTCCTTCTCGTTCCACCGGTGTACTTTTTCGCAGCTTTCGCGTCCCTCAGATGTGCCGAGCCCGTCAATTCCCTTCCCGCACCATCCTTCTCATCCGTTGCATCTTCCGCTCGACTTTCTAAGCTCCTAATCACCTGGACATTTAAACACAGGGATCAAAACCAACATGACCTAACTTGACTCGGTTGACCACATCGAAACCATCCCGGGGTACTTGCAATCTCTCCTTTTTTGATATGCGTCAACCTAAGTTAAGTTAGGGTTAAACATAAACATAAACAACAAAGAAAAACAAGTAAAATATGACAATTGTATTACAAAAGTAATTTGCAATTAAAACTTCCTCTTAACTTAATTCTTCTTTTCTCTTCCTTTGATTAGATCAAAAAAATACATGTTAAGGGGAAAACACTTAGAAGAAAATTTTGAAAAAACTTGATTTTTATCCAAAAGTTTGTATAATTTCTTTATGTTTTTTTTAAAAAATATAAGTAATGTTAAAGTCAACAAAAATATATATTTAATAAAAAATAAAAAAATCATTAAAAAATTATCTAGTCAACCAAAATTTTTGAAAATTTTTATGAATATGTCAAATTTGATAGTTAATTTCTAGAGAATTCGATTTTTCAAAAATCAACATCAAGGCATTTTTAAGATTGAGATTATGATTTTTAAGGAAAAAAATCCATCTACTGAGAAAAATCTCAAAATTTTTGATAATGTGCAATAATTATACATTTCACTTTGTAGATATTTTCATAAAAAAAATTATTCCATGTATAGGAAAATATCTTTGGTTATCAAACTTAGATATTTTTGAAAAATAAATTTTTAAAGTTGAATTTCAAACCAAAAAACACTTAAAATTTTTTTTAACGTTTATAATGTAGTCTATTGATCGATCCTGAAAAGTTAGATTTTTTCAAAAATAATTTTGAAGTATTTTCAAAATTAAAAAAAATCAATTTTTATCAAAAATTCACAAAAATTTGACTAACAGTCAAAAACTTTTGAAAATTTTTTTTATGAGTAGATAAGAATGAAGTCTATTACAAAAAAATTTTAAAAATGAATTTTCTACAAAAATTTAATATTCCAAAATAATTTTTAAAAATGATAAATAAATAAAAATTCACAAACATTAATTATTAGAAAAATCTAACAGTTTAGTATAGATTTAGATACCTAATATAGATTTCTATGTATGAAGTTAATCAAAAATTTGGGCGGAATATAACTTTTAAAATTTTTATAATTTGCCCTCTGTGATTTATAATATACCAATTAAGTATTCCAAAATATTTAGTTTTTTCGAAAACAATTTGAATTTCTACAAGTATAGTCATTTTTCAACTTCTCTATTTGAGATTTTAACTCTTCATTTTCTAGTTTTAGTTTATCATATATCTCTAATGGACATGCAGAAGTTAATTTTCGTTTTAGATACATATTTTTTATTTTTAATTTACACAGTGATCAAATCATCTTTTTAATTCTACAATATAACTGATCAGGAGGTGGAAGACATACCTCACTTACCATGTCGTGTTTGAAGTCGGAAGCTCCCCTTTCGTCGCTGCTTTCTTCTGACGTAGCTCCCCCTTCATCGATGCCCTCTTTTTGATGGCTAACCATTAGTGCTCGTCCAACATGTTCCTCGAGTTCAGACTCTTCTGATGACGATTCATCCCATGTGACCTTCAAGTTCTTATGTTTTGTCTTGTTTACCTTTTTTTTCTTTTAGTCTTGGGCAGTTCTCCTTGATGTGCCCTTCTTGATCATAGTTATAGCAGCGGGCCTTCTTTTGTCTTGGAGAATGTTTCTTACCTGACACTTTATTAAATTGTTTTGATATGAAATACTTATTCAGCTTACCATATACGTCTTTTCTTCTTCATCAACTGAAGATTCCTCCTCATGTTGGATCTTCCTTGTGCTTAAGGCAATGTTGTCTATTTTTTTATTCTTTCTTGTGCACTAAGACTCATGAAGTTCTAAAGTAGAAAATAGTTATTCCAAAATACTTATCTTGAGATCTTTGGAGATGTAGTATGAGTCTATTATCAATGTACTCTGGTGTTCTTAGAAATATGCTTAAAGTATACTCTTGAGAATCTTGGTTTGTTACCGATTCTCCGAGATTCTTGAGTTTGGTGATCAGCTCCTTAATCCTTGCATGTAGTTGAGCTACTATCCTTACTTCTTCCATCTAGACGTTGGTTAGCTAGCTTCTGAGTAGATTTCAATGAGCTAATTTTTCTTCAGAGGTCCCTTCATGCAACTCCAAGAACTTCTCCAAAAGCTCTTTTATAGATTCGTAGACGCCAACCCGATTGACTTCTTGCGGTGGTAGTACGACCAGCAGATGAAATTCTACTTTTTCATTAGCCACGAAGTCATTTTGTTTTTTTTTCGTCCATGAGTATTCTTCCTTTTCCTCGACGTTATTATCTTTAGGCACTATAAAACCAATTTTCATGATTAGTAACAATTCAAAATCTATTTTGAAAAATACCTCCATTTTGCGCTTCCACATTTCAAACTCTCCCTCAAATTTTAGTGGGTAGATACTTGGTTTGGCCATTTGTATGTTGCTTCAGTTTGAGATTAGTCCTTTTAAAGCGTCCTTACTCTGATACCGATTATTGGGATCGGGGCCGACAAGAGGGGGGGTGAATTACTTTGAAATAAAAAATAGATCTTTTGTCGTTCTTAACAAAGATAAGGTTAGTTTTTAAAGCAAGTCAATAGCATAAAACTAATATCAAAAAGAAAGAAGCACAATAGATTTACTTAGTTGCAACCAGTGTGCTTGTCAATCTAAGGCAATGAAATCACCCAATCTCCAGATGCACTCCTTGTGGACGGAGAAGTTTCTTACAAAATTTAGACACTCAAAGAACAAAAGAAAACTAACAAGAAATTCGTTATAGCTTGAATTGATGATTTCTTCTGAGTAAGGGGTCTATTTATAGCATTTGAAAAACTTATCGAAATGCTAACGTGACACTTCTTCGGCGTCCAAGTGCACATGAGCACTTGATACTGGGTTAGTACTTATCCACGTTGCAACGGCTGCAGAACGGCTAGTTGTTGATAATATTTTGACTTGGGTGCCTGAGTCAATACGGGCGCCCGCCCATGTATGTGGGCGCCTAAGTTGGGTCGGGTCTAGTCAACCTTTGGTTGACCAGTTTTCTAATGGGCTTCTGGGTGATTTCTGACCTTCTCCTCGAACGGTCTTCTTCCAAGGCTTCTCATCCCTCAGACGTCACGCGCATCATGTTGGGACCGGGTGCATGTCGACAAGGATACGAGTTCGTAAAATTTTAAATTTTTACGTGCAGCGGAAGAATTTGCATAAAATAATTTCCTAAATTATTTTAACTTCGTATCTAGCATGCAATCTTATGGTGTGTTGACATAATCATAAAATAAAACTTTGCAGAAAAGTAAACTAATTTACATTATACCTCTCGTAACTCGAAGTAAGGGACGAGATCCAACCGTAGCGTCCCTTGGAAGCTCCGCCTCTATTCGCGTCCACGCCGAGTTCTCTTCGGGATGACTTCACAAAGTCACGAGTTTTGTGCCGACGAGAACTACTAGATTCTCTATAGGCACAACAAAGAAGATCAAGAGAAGAAAAGGAAACTAACCAACGAAGTAACGGAATCGAATTCCGAGAGAGAGGGAGATGTGATCCGCTTCTTCTTCTTCTTGGTTGGTTTCTTCTTCTCCTTGAAGCTCACGGCAACACCTTGCCTTGGTGTAGGTTGGGCGCCGGCCCTAATGGAGCTAGGGTGGCCGCCGGCCCTAATGGAAGGGAGGGGGAAGGAGGAGAGAAGAGAAGAGAGAGAGGGAGAGCTCTATTTCGATTATCAAAATCTTAGGAATCCAAGGCTTGCCTATGGTTCCTTATATAGTTGCTTCTCCCTTGCCAAGTCTCCTCTTAACCGAATTAACGGAATTAACGGAATTAGTTATCATAAGAAATTTATCCTATAAATTC
Source organism: Boesenbergia rotunda (assembly GCA_024364735.1). Classification (NCBI taxonomy): domain Eukaryota; kingdom Viridiplantae; phylum Streptophyta; class Magnoliopsida; order Zingiberales; family Zingiberaceae; genus Boesenbergia; species Boesenbergia rotunda. The sequence goes on along the minus strand of JAGFNQ010005587.1, from coordinate 6,218 downwards.
TCTTATGAATTATTCCGTTTAAACCAAGTTTTATTATAACTAACTTTATAATAAAACTAATTAGTTATCATAAGAAATTTATCCTATAAATTCTCTTATGAATTTTATTATAACTAATTGTATAATAAAACTAATTAATTATCATAAGAAATTTATCCTATAAATTCTCTTATGAATTATTCCGTTTAAACCAAGTTTTATTATAACTAACTTTATAATAAAACTAATTAGTTATCATAAGAAATTTATCCTATAAATTCTCTTATGAATTTTATTATAACTAACTTTATAATAAAACTAATTAATTATCATAAGAAATTTATCCTATAAATTCTCTTATGAATTATTCTGTTTAAACCAAGTTTTATTATAACTAACTTTATAATAAAACTAATTAATCTCTCCTTTTATTATGGAATAAATTTTATAAGAAATTTATAATCTTTCTTATTATGGAAAAATCAATTCATAATTGATTTTATAAAATTAAAATAAACCAATTCATGGATTATTTTAACTTCCATAAAAAGAATAAATTTCTATAAATTTATTTATATAAATTTCTTTATACAAATTTATTTATTCATAATTTAAAAAATAAATCGTGCTAGATTTACTTTATTAATTAAACCAAAATTAATTGGTTATCTCCCCAATAAGTGGTCGGCCAGCCAAAGAGGGTTGGCACCCTCTTTGGCCGGCCCAAACCGAGCCGAACCAATGCGAATTAAACTCATTTTTAGCTTCCATTGCGCCTCTGATTAACTCAGATTCGACTTATTTCTCTTGATCGGAAAATCCAATTTTCAACTCGTTTTAAATCCCTCGGATTACTCGTAGTGCGTGTGACTAAATAGGCTTTCGATTTATGTTGGCCGTCTATAATCAACAAATTATAGAACGATCATGAGTGGCACCTAGTAGTACATCATGATCCCCAATTAATCGAAAGATCAACGGTTTGACCTCAGAAGAAATTATTCTGAAACCCTTCAGCAGCTCTAATGAATCGTGCCTCATTCCCTTCACCATCTTATACCCACTTGGTTCAGGACACGGTCTATTTGTGTCAGTCCCCACTAGGCTGACTACGTCACACCTAGCCCAAGTAGTGTCTTTCTCGTCCTTTGGATTTCTAATTACTCTCATGTATTTAAGAGACTTGCACTCTTAACATGATATACTCTGGCCAGAGGTTTTGAGTAACAATCCGACGATAGGCCTGGGTATACATCTCCTCGCAAGGAGTGGTGAATCCTTTGTAGGCTGTTCAAACATCTTCGGGCACTTCGGCTTATACCCAATCATCCTGGGTCCACACCTCCTTGGAGATGCTTGCTTAAGATGTTAAAGTATAAGTCTCCATGACCAAGATGACTTGAACACCGCAAGTCAAAGGAACATCGCACTTAAGCCGCAGTAAGAACTTCATTGACATTTCTATAGATAGATTCCATATGAAGTCTTACAGCTAGTCACTCCAATGAACTAGTTCCCTTAACTAGCATCCATGTTTATCTCCGGACATCCCAATGTCACCAGCCAGTGAGAATCAGCTGATTAGAGAATAACCCATGCTAGTCTCAACAGAATTGATAGTGTCCGTTTTTATCAATTCATCGACTAGGGATATTTTCAATACTTCACATTTGCACATTTAGAGATAATCACTAGTTGTGATCCCATCACAAATTCTCTTATGCTGTGAGTTGTATTGCGGACATTCAGTAGATGAGTTTAAGATCCCAATCAAATACACAAGCATGTATACTCAAATAGTGAATTATCATTTATAAAATAAATGTTTTACAATCATAAGGCGATTGCCTTAGGACACTTCTCTCATATCACTAACAAACTCCCACTTGGCCTAATGCCAATCGCTACGGTATCCAATACCACAGGCTCTAACATGACCCTCAAACTTGCTCTGAGGTAAGGCCTTAGTTAAAGGATCCGCTAAATTCCTTTCAGTGGGAATTTTCTCAATTTGTATGTCATTCCTACTTATAATCTCTCTGATCAGATGATAGCGGCGAAGCACGTGTTTGGATCGCTGATGAGACCTTGGTTCCTTTGCTTGTGCAATAGCTCCATTGTTGTCGCAGTAAACCGGCACTGCATCATCAATGGTTGGAACCACGCCAAGTTCGGAGACGAACTTCTTGATCCAGACTGCTTCCTTTGCTGCTTCCGAAGCTGCGATATATTCCGCTTCCGTGGTGGAATCCGCTACGGTGTCTTGTTTGGAACTTTTCCAACTTACTGCGCCTCCATTCAAAGTAAATACGTATCCAGACTGAGATTTGGAGTCATCCTTATCTGTCTGGAAACTGGCATCTGTATACCCACGTATTACCATATCTCCTTCTCCATATATTAGGAACACATCCTTAGTTCTTCTTAAGTACTTAAGGATTGTCTTAACAGCCGCCCAATGATCCATTCCTGGATCCGACTGGTATCTGCTTGTGACGCTCAAAGCATACGATACATCGGGCCTAGTACATAACATAGCATACATGATAGATCCTATCGCGGATGCATAGGGAATCTTATTCATGCAAATCCTCTCGTCTTCTGTGCGCGGACACATAGACTTTGAAAGGTTGATCCCATGCCTGATGGGAAGGTAACCTTTCTTGGATTCCGACATGCTAAACCTTTTTAGCACTCGGTCTATATATGTAGACTGCGAAAGACCAAGCAACCGTTTTGATCTATCTCTATAGATTCTAATCCCAAGGATATAGGTTGCTTCTCCCAGGTCTTTCATGGAGAAAGTTTTGGACAACCAAATTTTAACTGTCTGTAAGACTGATATATCGTTTCCTATAAGTAAGATGTCATCGACATATAATACTAGGAATACGACTGCACTCCCACTAACCTTCTTGTACACACAAGGTTCGTCAGGATTTTGTGAGAAATCAAACTCTTTGATTGTCTCATCAAAACGGATGTTCCAGCTCCTAGATGCTTGCTTCAGTCCATATATGGATCGTCGAAGCTTGCATACTTTGGTTTTATCAACCGATGTGAAACCTTCAGGTTGTATCATGTATACATCCTCAAGCAGGTTTCCGTTAAGGAAAGCTGTTTTCACATCCATTTGCCATATCTCATAATCATAATGAGCTGCTATGGCTAGGAGCATCCGAATGGATTTAAGCATAGCTACTGGCGAATAGGTTTCGTCATAATCAATTCCTTGCTTCTGACGATATCCTTTTGCCACTAATCTAGCCTTAAAGGTAACAACATTACCTTCCATGTCGGTTTTCTTCTTGAAAACCCACTTGCACCCTATGGGCTTAATCCCTTCAGGTGGGTTAACCAAGTCCCATACTTGGTTTTCGTACATGGAATCCATTTCCGACTTCATGGCCTCAAGCCATTTGTCCCTTTCTGAACTTTTCAGAACATCTTCATAACTGATAGGTTCGTCATCGCTTATGAGTAACACGTCGTTCGATTCACTTACGAGAAATCCGTATCTCTCTGGAATATTGCGTGTCCTATCAGATCTACGAAGAGGTGGTGTAGTTTTAGGTTCAACTGATAGCTCATCATTATGAGGTATTGGTTGTGGGTCTAGACTAGGTGTCTCTGTAATGTCTATTGGAGTTTCTTGAACTTCATCAAGTTCAATGCCACTCCCACTGTTTTCTTGTAAAAGAAATTCTTTTTCCAGAAATACAGCATGCCTTGAAACAAACACCTTTTGTTCCAAGGGATGATAGAATTGGTAACCCTTCGTTTCCTTAGGGTATCCAATAAATAGACATTTATCAGACTTAGCATCCAATTTGTCTGATACAATCCGCTTCACATAAGCAGGACAACCCCATATCTTAAGGTGAGTTAAGTGGGGTTTCTTACTATTCCATGTCTCATATGGAGTAGTAGAGACTACCTTGGTCGGGACTCTGTTTAGCAAGTAAACAGCTGTCTTAAGTGCATAACCCCAAAAGGATTTTGGAAGAGTTGCATGATTCATCATTGACCTAACCATGTCCATCAAGGTTCGGTTGCGCCTCTCAGATACACCATTATGCTGTGGTGTATATGGCGGAGTCCATTGGGATAATATCCCATTGTCCCTAAGATAATCTTGAAACTCTTGACTCAAGTATTCACCACCCCGATCGGATCGAAGTATCTTAATACTTTTGCCAAGCTGTTTCTCTACTTCATTTCTGAACTCTTTGAATTTCTCAAAGGCTTCAGATTTGTGTTTCATCAAGAACACGTACCCGAATCGTGAGTGATCATCGATAAAGGTGATGAAGTAGCTATAGCCTCCTTGTGCAAGAGTTGACATTGGTCCACATACATCAGTATGTATTAGACCAAGCAATTCTCCCACTGGATTACCTTTTCCGGAAAAGGGTAATTTGGTCATCTTGCCTTTTAAGCACGATTCGCATGTATCAAATGAACCGGGTTCAAATGATTCCAAAATTCCACATCGGTGTAATTCGGTCATGCGTTTCTTACTTATATGGCCAAGACGACAATGCCAAGTGTAGGAGTCTATTCGATTATCTATTCGAGCACGTTTGTTGCTAACTTCGATATTGAAAATGTCACTGGATAAATCTAACATGTAGATTCCATTGCACAAAGTTCCATTCCCATAAAGAACACCATTTAAAGTTATGTAACAACAATTGTTACTAAAAGTTAAATGATAACCCTTTTCATTCAGACATGAAATAGATACAATGTTCTTTATCAACGAAGGAACAAAATAACAATTATCCAATTCTAAGACACGTCCTGTAGGGAGCTTTAGCAAATATGTTCCGATGGCAACAGCAGCAATCTTTGCTCCGTTTCCAACTCGCAAATTCGCTTCTCCCTTGACGAGTCTTCTTCTATTCCTTAGCCCTTGTATGTCATTACATATATGTGAGCTACACCCAGTATCAAGTACCCATGTGTTTGAGGAAATAGAGTGACATTCAATAACGAAGATACTTGAAGAGGATGAGGCATCGGATGCCTTATTCTTCAAGGACTCAAGATAAACCTTGCAGTTTCTTCGCCAGTGACCCTCCTTGCCACAGTGATGGCAAGTGCTTTTAGGGTATTTTCAGTCTTTTTGGCCTTTTTCTTCTTTCCCTTATTCTGTTCTTTGGCCTTCCTCTTAGAACCTTTCTTCGAGGAACCAACTAACAGTACCGTCTTCTGATCCTGCTTCACAGAAGGCTCTACAGTCTTCAGCAGGTTGAGCAACTCAGGAAACTGGTCTAGAGTTGCATTTTCAGGAGGACGGTTGGGAAGTTGATCTTCAAGGACATAAGCAAGCTTTCTGCCTTAAGGACTATCCTAGGTTTCGAAGCCAGTCCATGAAGTTTGGCCCAGTCAGTTTATTGGTGTCCAAAATGGAACGCAAATTCAGAGAAGACATGATCGAGTGATTATCCTGAATACAAATTGAGCTTATGTGAGAAGAATGATTAAAGAATGTATCATCATACATAATTAAATCCTATTTATTTTTCAAATTGAATAACCCTTTTATCAATTCGGGAGATCGTAGGAACATCTCCAAATAGGTTGATATCCAACCATAGATAAGAACAACCATGGCTGTGGCATCAAGTTTTTCTTAGCTATGAAGGTAGGTAATTATACCGATTACACATCACATATATGTAACTATCACTTTATGCTATCAACTAATTGAATGTTTGCATAAATCATTGGGTTGTTAACTCATTAACAAGTATGCAACTTATACATAGCACCCAACTGCACCTCTCTTTACATCGACCTTGGCTGTGGCACAACAAATCGATGCTCCAGCTTAAGGCTGACCCATTAATCAAGAAATAGTTTTAATATGGTTGGAGCTCATTCAACCGCTTAGTCAGGCTTGGATGTGTCCAACAACCAAAACTAATGATTGACCTCTGACTCCAACTATATTATTCATAAACTAATTCCATGGTTTGAACATGTTGAGGTTCAAGTCGGGCATGGATGTGTCCATCAACCCAAACGAGAAACAAAACTCCGATTCTAACCATATTAATGGAAGGTGTTGGCCTTAATATTTGTAAGGGGTTTGGGTCTCATCCTTTCTTTTCTAAGCACATTCATGACATAGAATTATGTCATGACTAACGATTTCCTAATAAGTATGTATGTGACTTAAGTTTCAAGTCTCATTAATTGAATTAGGAACCGGATTTTCCTAATTCCATTTC
>JAGFNQ010005586.1:279079-335292 GCA_024364735.1 Boesenbergia rotunda | reverse complement strand
CCTTAATAAAGTATGTATGTGACTTAATTTATCAAGTCTCATGAATTGAATTAGGAACCGGATTTCCTTAATTCTAATTTCACACTTTATTAAAGGAATTGCTTTGGGAAACAATTTCCTAAATTGTCATAATTAATTTCGGAAATAATATGTTCAAGACTTTGATTTCTCTAAATCAAATCTTATTAAATTAAGAGACAAATCCCTTAATTCAACTACATATTATTTTCATGAAAATCTCATTTAAGAAAACTCTATAGGAAACCATTTTCCTAATTAATTTTGGAGACAACAATATGTAAGAGCATCACCTCTTAAAACATATTTTATTCATGGATTGATTAATTACAACAAATCGTTTTCTAAGGGTGGCTCCCCGAGGCTCAGATACCCAAAGAAAAGTAAAGTGTTGTAAATCCAATTGGACGGCTCCCCGAGGCTCAATCCAAATCAAACATGACAATTTCAATTAAAATTGGGAAATTAAATTACAACATCTAACTTTAAATTGGACGGCTCCCCGAGGCTCAATCCAAAATAAAGAATTTGTTGTCAATTTAAAAACCAATTCAAATTTAATTGTCAATTAACTGTCCATGAATTTGTCTAGACTTTCTTAAAAGAAAGTGCCCAAAATTGCGAGATTTCGAAAATAGGTTTTAGAATAATTGTAAGTTTCTGGTACAAAAAAACTTACATATTCCAAAGTTGGAAAATTTCTAAAATAGAAAAATTTCCAAAATTGGAAAGTTTCCAAAGATGGGAAATTTTCACAATTATTATAAAAATTTAGAAACTAGAAAATTTCAAACGTTTGCGAAATTTCATGACGATTTCCAAACTTTGAAATTCCTAATTCTAAAATTTATTATAATTTGAAAGTTTCCATAATTGAAAAAATTTCCCGAAATTGAGATCATGACAAAGTTTTCCACAAAACAATTATATGATTAAGTCGAACACTAACCGGCTCTGATACCACTGTTGGGACCGGGTGCATGTCGACAAGGATACGAGTTCGTAAAATTTAAAATTTTTACGTGCAGCGGAAGAGTTTGCATAAAATAATTTCCTAAATTATTTTAACTTCGTATCTAGCATGCAATCTTATGGTGTGTTGACATAATCATAAAATAAAAGTTTGTGAAAAGTAAACTAATTTACCAAGTACCTCGCGTAACTCGAAGTAAGGGACGAGATCCAACCGTAGCGTCCCTTGGAAGCTTCGCCTCTATTCGCGTCCACGCCGAGTTCTCTTCGGGATGACTTCGCAAAGTCACGAGTTTTGTGCCGACGAGAACTACTAGATTCTCGGAAGGCACAACTAGAAGGACAAGAGAAAAATTAGGAAAACTAACCAACGAAGTAACGGAATCGAATTCCGAGAAGAGAGGAGTCGCTATCCGCTTCTTTTCTTCGTGTTCGGGTTCTCCTTCTTCTTGGTTGCTCACGCCAACTTCTCTTGGAGTTGATAGGGTGCGCCGGCCCTAGCAACCAAAGGGGGAGCCGGCCCTAACTCAATGAAGGGCGCCGGCCCTAGGCAAGAGAAGGAGAGGGAGAGGAGAAGAGAGAGAGAGGGAGAGCTCTAATTAATCTCTTGATTAATTGATTGATGTTGTGAATAAAGGGCTAGCCTTTGGGTCCTTTATATAGTAGCAACTCTTTGCTATGTCTCCCTCTAAACGGAATTAGTTATAAGAAATTTGTCCTATAAATTTTCTTAACTAATTATTCCGTTTAAACCAAGTTTTATTATAAACTAATTTATAATAAAACTAATTCTTCTTCTCTTTAAATTATGGAATAAATTTTATAAGAAATTTATAAACTTTCTTATTATGGAAAAATCAATTCATAATTGATTTTATAAAATTAAAATAAACCAATTCATGGATTATTTTAATCTTCCATAAAAGAATAAATTTCTATAAATTTTATTTATATAAATTTCTTTATACAAATTTATTTATCCATAATTTATAAAACAAATCATACTAGATTTATTTTATTAATTAAACCAAAATAAATTGGTTTTATTCTCTCTCTTGGCCGGCCACCCAAAGAGGGATAATACCCTCTTTGGTCGGCCCAAATCGACCCGAACCGGTCGCGAATTAAACTCATTTAATTCGACCAAAAAGCCTTCAAAAGACTTAGCCATTTTTAGCTTCCATTGCGCCTCTGACTAACTCAGATTCGACTTGTTTCTCTTGATCGAAAAATCCAATTTTCAACTCGTTTTAAATCCCTCGGATTACTCGTATTGCGTGTGACTAAATAGGCTTTCGATTTATGTTGGCCGTCTATAATTAACCCATTAATTATAGAACGATCATGAGTGGCACCTAGTAGTACATCATGATCCCCAATTAATCGAAAGATCAACGGTTTGACCTCAGAAGAAATTATTCTGAAACCCTTCAGCAGCTTTAATGAATTGTGCCTCATTCCCTTCACCACCTTATACCCACTTGGTTCAGGACACGGTCTATGGTGTCAGTCCCCACTAGGCTGACTACGTCACACCTAGCCCAAGTAGTGTCTTCCTCGTCCTTTGGATTTCTAATTACTCTCATGTATTTAAGAGACTCGCACTCTTAACATGATATGCTCTGGCCAGAGGCTTTGAGTAACAATCCGACGATAGGCCTGGGTATACATCTCCTCGCAAGGAGTGGTGAATCCTTTGTAGGCTGTTCAAACATCTTCGGGCACTTCGGCTTATACCCAACCATCCCGGGTCCACACCTCCTTGGAGATGCTTGCTTAAGATGTTAAAGTATAAGTCTCCATGACCAAGATGACTTGAACACCGCAAGTCAAAGGAACATCGCACTTAAGCCGCAGTAAGATCTTCATTGACATATCTACATGTAGATTCCCATATGAAGTCTTACAGCCAGTCACTCCAATGAACTAGTTCCCTTAACTAGCATCCATGTTTATCTCCGGACATCCCAATGTCACCAGCTAGTGAGAATCAGCTGATTAGAGAATAACCCATGCTAGTCTCAACAGAATTGATAGTGTCCATTTTTATCAATTCATCGACTAGGGATAATTTCAATACTTCACAATTGCACATTAGAGATAATCACTAGTTGTGATCCCATCACAAATTCTCTTATGCTGTGAGTTGTATTGCGGACATTCAGTAGATGAGTTTAAGATCCCAATCAAATACACAAAACATGTATACTCAAATAGTGAATTATCATTTATTAAAATAAATGTTTACATCATAAGGTGATTGCCTTAGGACACTTCTCTCATATTACTAACACAATCACACAACACTCGTACCCTCACGACTCGACCGACTGCTCATCCGCAGCCTCGACAATTGACTTCGCGCCCTCTTCATCTTCGACTCCCGTCCCTCGGATCCACACAAGCCTCCAGCTTGCCTCCATTCCATCCTTCGCGTATGCCTCGAAGTCCGCACCCCTCAGCTCATCGTCCCTGCTCTCCAAGATCCCTCAGGTGCGCACACAAGCCCGCGACTTGTCTCCATGCCACCCTTCACCGTACCAAGGCCGTCCAGTCAAGTCCATATGCGTAACCTGTATAATCTGCACACTCAACATACACATATGAGATAATAAGGATAAACCTAACTTAAACATTTTGCCCAAACATCAAAACACTTGGTCACTCCGGACCACAGATTGCCTCAACAGTAGGTGCAAACAATTAAATCATAATAAAAAATCGTGTAAAATGCCTCTAGCAAGTTGATATATGTATTGGTGTTCTTTTGTGATAGTGTTCAACTTTTGTATATATTTGGCACACAAGCCTATCATTGTGATGACTGAGCATATAAGTGTATTTTGCTAAATATATTTAGATGTGTAGTTTGATTAACATAGTATTAATTTTAAAACGATTGATTTACATTTAAATATCTCAATATAATATTGTCTATATTATGTTTCTATATTCATTTAAAATGATATGAATAGTTGATATTGGTATGTGCAATTAGAATGTTTTGGATACAACTAGAATGTTAAAAAAAATGGATGATAGGCATTCGTCATTCAAATAATCTAATGGATTGTTATTGGATTGTGTAAAATTATTTTGTTGTAAATTGTTGTGTTGTGTTATGTTGTGTTATTCTAAATTGTTCTTGTATTGGATTATGTAAATTATTGTATAAAATTTTTATGTTGTTTTGTATTGTTCTTGTATCAAACGAGTACTTTTGTAAAATGATATTCGTTTTTGATTTAAATGATACATTTATATATAGTCAGAAAAAGGAAAAATCAAAGATCTCAAATATAGTATGAATGAGTGATCATCATCGTAGTATAATTTATATTGAGCTTCCAACATCATTTCTCATACCTAAATCATATTCAAAAAATTGCTACTCTCAATTTAGTGTATCACAATGATATTTGAGGGCATGATTACATTTAGGACATTAGCTTGAACATATAGGATCTTATCCTATGTCAATATGATGTTGTTTGATCCATCAGCCGATTTTGGTCAAAACTAGCTAATGGACCTCAGTAACTCTTAAAAATAGAAGATTTTATATCATAAGAAAGAGGGGAGATCAAGGATATCAAATATGGTGTGATTGAGTGTGTTGGTGCAATCGACCCAGGTTTGATCGGGTAGATTAGTGTTTTGATGTGTGTGCCATTATGATTAAGTTATGTTTTCAAATTGATTTGATGTGTGTATTAAGTCATGTAGGACTTGGTGAACCACACATAAGGAACAACGGCGTAAAGTCATCCGAGGAACGAGAGCCAAAGGAAGAGGGCTTTAAAGGGTGAGCCGAGGAAGTATACTTTAAAGGCATATGCAAAAGATGACATGGAAACAAACCGCGTGCTTGTATTGTCACGCCCCTAGAGGCACATGCTTACTTGAAAATTGGGCAGCATCTCCCCTGTTCGGCGAACAAGTTAGAACAAATAGTACATCACTCACAACATAAAAAATGGCTCAACCATCATAACAGGAAATAAAAGCACAACTACGCAGTTTATATAAACAAGAATGATAGATAAGATTAAACCTTCTAAACCCTTATTGTCTTTTAGCATAAATAAAGCAAACGAAAATCCGAATACCGATGAAACTCCAACATAAGTTCAAAGATGAACATACTTCTACTGCGACAACATTGGATCAATAAAACATCTAACAGTCTATGAAGTAAACGCGGAAACAAAAATAACGAAAACGCAAAAATAAAGTACTGCGATAATAACCCAAATATGGAAACAAACTCGACAATGTGGGACTAGCACTGAATCCTCTCCTGGCTCCGAGTAATGCAACTACCTGCTACCTGAAACCAAAAATAAGAAGCAGGGGTGGTGAGTCCGGGGCGGACAGCGGGTATATGAATAGACAATAGCATGACATCAAAGGGTATATGAAACAATAGAATACAACAGTGTACAGTCTCTAGGAAAATAGAGAAACTCAAAACATGTATAAAACAATGTAAAATACCTACGACATAACATAGTATCAAACAAGCATGCATGTCAACCAAATATAGCAACCATAGCTCATAAAAATGCAACAACCACAACAAAATGAATAAATGCAATAGATGCATATGATGCAATGACATGTGTCACCCCTGACACCAGTCAAGCCACCAACACATCACATCTGTATGGCCGAGTGGGTAGGGTTGTGACAATTGTACGCACTCCAATGAATACCACAGATATTTGTAGTTGAGTGGACAGGATGATGGGGAGCCAACTACTCCAAAACCCCGATATATAAGGGGAGCTATCAACAGCTCTGATATCCCTAGGAAACAACGGTGAGGGTGCTAACTGTTTGCCTACAAATCCAACATCCACTGTACATGAGTGGTCGAGTGTGACGTAACAGAACGATTGCTCCCCACTCTAGCAACTACTACAACAAGTGGTTGAGTGGCAAAGCAACTAGATGACTGACGATGGCTTAACCATATGGAAGCCCAACTATCGTCAGTATGCAACGGTGCAAATATGGTGCATGATATAAATGCACAAACCACCAAATAACAATGAACAACTGAATAACAACGATGCAACAACAAAAGCAACAAACCTGAAACCAACCAGAAAACAACGAATATGCAACTAAACTATTAGGTAGGGTGTCTCTGATGTCAACCATCCTAGTGGTGTTTAATGAACAACTAAGTACTCGCGTACATACGGTACTTTACATAATAGAAAATCAACGAGAGACTGCACGGATATAAATTTTCGATTTAAACTCGAAGGTCAAGCAAGAAAGGTATCAACAGACGATATAAAATAACAACAACAAGGAACAAGGCCAAGCAGACCTATTCAGACATAACAAGCCATGCATTTAAGGTAAAAGAACTACAAGACTATAAAGGAGAAGTACCCGTTTTTTTATATAGAATATGTCCAAATAAATCTCCCACGATCAACTATGTGAGTCCAAAGTCAAGGTTCTATGTCAAGGACTAAATTTAGCTATTTATACAACTAATAAATTATCTAAATAAGATACTAACGTAGTTAGGATAAAATCCTAATTATAACATCTACTTAATTAAATCTTTAACAATGAATTCCTGATAGATCATTTTCTGTGTGCTAGAGGGGGGTGAATAGCACTTTTTCGTTTTGATCTCTACAAAGTCGTTAGCACAGCGGAAACAATAATCCAAGAATCCACCCCGGACGGGTGATTAATCCAAGAATCCATCGGTGGATCAACCCCCGGATAACCTCCGGCTATATCTGTCGCTCCTTGTGGGTGGAGAAACCTCGCCACAACACTACGGACGCTCTTTGATCACAATAGACTACTAACTCACTTTACCCAAGCGAGTTTCGTCAAGCGAGATAGTAGGAAACGAGCCCCTTTAAATAGGGCTCGAATATGAAAACAACCACTACCAGTTGACTGCCCCTGGGGCAGTCGACTGGTCCCACTCAAATTCGACCATTACAGTACAACGTTCGAATCTGCCAGCTGTTCCAGTCAATACCAGTCGACTGCCCCTGGGCCAGTCGACTGGGACACACCTAAGCCTAGGGTTTTACTCCCGAGTACAAATCTCTCCGCACTCAAACCCTCGCGGCTTAGCCCCTGAGTACACACACTTATACTCAGACTCTTACAACTCAGTTGACTCTTCACCAGCAGTCTTGACTGTTGCCTTCACGCTCTCTTCATCTTTGGCCCTCGTCCCTCGGATGTGCATGCAAATCTCCAGCTTGCCTCCATGCCACCCTTCACGTACGTCTCGAAGTCCGCGTCCCTCGGCTCATCATCTCTGCTATCCAACGGTCCCTCGGATGCGCACACAAGCCTCCAGTTTGCCTCCATGCCATCCTTCACCTGAAGACATCAACCAAGTCCATGTGTACCTGTACACCTGCACACTCATGTACACATATGAGAACAACACAAATCCTAACTTTACCATATTGCCCACACATCAAAATATTATGATCCTCCAGACCATCTCAGGGTCGATTGCCCCAACAATCTCCCCCTTTTTGATATGTGTCAATATGTTAAGTTAGGTAAACATATAGCAATGATAATAGCAAAAGCAATTGAAAAATCAAAGCATAATACACAAGAGGCAACCTCCCCCTTAACCTATGCTTTCTCCCAAGTTTCAACTCTTATTGCTAATCTCAAAGTTAAGTTTTCCCAAAACTGAACTCCATAGTGTCAAAGTTAAGTTTAAACCCAAACCTAACTTAACACTCAAATTCTCCCCCTTTGGCACCATCAAAAGATTGCCCCAAGCAACCCTACCCTTGGTGCCAAATGGAACTTAACCAGATTTCTAAAAACCCCCTCAGAAATCATAAAACCCCATTCTGCCCATACTACCAGTCGACTGCCCCCAGCGCAGTCGACTGATACGGTAATTTCAAAATTTCCTGCTGAAATTCAGAAACGCATAAGAAATTCCAGAAAATCCGGAAAAATGTGAAACTTTGCAAACACAATTGTTAAGGTATTCCCTACCCTAGAAAAATTTGATTCATGAAAAACATCAACCGTGCTTGACTTTTGGTACAAACTCAAAAGTTCTCAAATATAGTCAACTTTGTATCAACATAGAGTTCTAATCATGGTATCCTATAGTTGTCATTCTCTAGCAACTCCATTTGACATTTAAAATGTATCCATTTTGACAAGAGCTCCCCCTCTTTTTCTCTTGAGTCTAAATAATCATCCCTTTTATATATAACACCATTGTTTGATTTGCAATCAAACTATACTAGATGATATAACAATATAAAATATCCAAATCATATCATGAACACATACATAAGGATCACACAAACAACATCCATTAATACTTAAAAAAAAAATTCAAGCAATTTCAAAATAGTAGCTAGTCATGAAAAGTTCAATAAGCTAATAGAAAAATAATAAAGCAAGTCACATGTCATAAATCTACAAAATGAAGTAATACATAGGTGTTTCATACAAGAAACACAGAAACAATCATGACATAAGACCTAACATAGTATCTAGGGCCAACGCCCTGAAGTCATCCAAATAAATGCAATCATCAGAATAGGAAGTGTTTGAGAGGCATAATACATTAATCAATGATAATACTCTCAACACTAAAAACTCCCAAAAGCTGCACCATTTGATCAGAAAAACATGTGATTGTCATCGCCTGGAGGTGGAGGGGGAGGAGGAGGACCCTGAAAAGCGAGATGTCACTGCTGCATCATCTCGTACATGTCGTCATGGCGGCTGATAATCCTATCAATTTTTGTCTCAAGCCGCTGCTCCGTCTATCTAAGTTCATGAATATCCTCACGAATGACGTGAGCATCCTCCTAAAGCGTGTGGACATCAGACCGAAGCTGGGTGTACTCTGCACGTGTCACCGACTCGCCAGGTTCCTCATCTGAACTCGAGGCCTCTGGGCGCTGTCTCCAAACAAACTCCCCCTGTCGACACTCGATACCTGCCAAGGATAACTGTCGTGTACCTATCTGATCATAATCCTTGGACAGGTGTCTAACCTGACCATTAGAGACACGGATACCCCGGGATTCAGGATGTGACAAAAGGGCATATATATTTTCCTATTGACACTGTGGGAAAAATGACAAATAGAGGTGAACACATGCAGAGTGACATCTATATCTAATCTCCTCTCCATAGCATACATCATTACCAGATGAGGTAGTCTGATCCTAGCATGCCCCTTGGTGACGATGGGCAGAAGACACTCTAGAACAATCTTATACAAGACATGACTGAAGGGACTCATAGGCTTTGCATCAAAGATGCGCTCAGACTCATGCATATGCCTCCTAAAGTAATGAAGATGAATTTGATCAATGGAGACAGCAGGAAACTCAAGAGGCTCAACCACCGTGAGGAAAAATATGGATGCATTATTTGATGCTCTACAACCTAAAAATGCATCTAATGTAGTAGCTGAAAAAGGAATGACGACTCCTGCAACTTTAGACTCATATAGGTTATTATCAAGGTTAATGCATGTTAGGTTGGCGTAGAACTCTTGACACAGCTCCAGGTTTACATCATGTTGGCAATATACTAGTTTTTCTATCCCAAAATGTGTAATCATTTCAGCTATCTGGGGGGACTTCTCTTGAAAGAGAGTCCGATTAAGATACCGAAAATTCATAGCTACAAACTCATTCTGATCAAACCGTTTTTGACATTCTACCGACCTAAACCTGGATTCTCCCGACTGCCGTGAGGATCCCTCACCCCTTGATCGCTTAGAGGCCAAACTAAAATGAGATAAACCCATGCATGTATACCAAACCCCCCCCCCCCCCCCCCCATAACGAAAATGACAGGAAAACATGCAAAAATCGTTACGTTAGTTCTAAATCATAGTTTAAATGAAAAATATTGATCTATTTAAGTTCTTACCTCTTTCCTATGCGTTTCATGATGGTAGGGAGGAGAGATCGACTTGAAAGAAGAGTTTCTACTAACCCTAGAAGTAGATCCGAAGTAGAGGAGGCCTTAGAGAAGAACTTTAGGGCTTAGGAGGAACTTAGGACGCAAGAGGAGTCGAGAGGAGGAGGGAATCGCCGGGGGTGATCAGCCAAAACCCTAGGTTTGTCTTTCCCCGGCGCGCCCTTTCCTTTTATAAAACCCGCGTCACAGTCGACTGGCCTCCTGCCAGTCGACTGAGCCAGAGTGTAATTACATTCTGTGGGTTTTCGCAGTCGACTGGCCTCCTGCCAGTCGACTGGGCCAGAGTGTAATTACATTCTGTGGGTTTTCGCAGTCGACTGGCCTCCTGCCAGTCGACTGGTATCTGATTTTCAGATTCCCAATCCGAGCTTCAGAAATGTCTAACTAATTCCACAAATTCTCAAAAATTATGAATTCTTGTGGGGAGATTTGTGGATCCTATATATACCTAGGAAAAATATAATTTCAGCCAAAACTATTTTGGATTCCATGATTGGTACAAACTTCGAGTTTCTTTAAAATGTACCATGAAACCTTTCCCAAAAATTCTAATTTTGACCTCACCTTGATGCTTCTTCCCATACTCATTCAAAATCAATTCATAGTATCAAGTTATATGGTATTTAGGCCTTAGTATCAATTTGTCTCAATTAAAATCCTAATTTTACCTTTTTCTCTATAATTCTCCCTTTAGTGTGCCACTTCTCTAGGATTAAAACTAACCTTAGCCTTTTAAACCTCTTGGCACACCCTATAGTCCTTTTCAATTTCCTAGAAGGAAACTGCCTGAGATCCATTGACCATGGAACCCACTTTGGCTTCTAGAGCCCTCCCTTGAGCTTCTATCCCTAGTTACCTCCCTAGGTAATTCTTCTATAAAGGCAAGCCCACACCGATGCTCCTCCAGTGCTTCTTGACTTTCCACTATCACTCTCTTAACCCTATAGACCTTTTTCTTAGTCAATTTCTTTTCTTTTCCTTCAAATGGTTTTTCCTTGCCATTTTTGACTTTTTCTCTATCATAGTTATAGGACATCCTTGAATATGACATTTTATCAGCATTAGCCCTCCTAGGATGGTATCCTAAACCCGGCCTACCATTCCTATGATTTTGGTCCTTTGATATCATGTTCAATCTCTTGGACCCTTGAATGACTCTACCTAGGTTTCTTTCTAACTGATCAAGTTTTGCTCTTAACACTTGATTTTCCTTTTCTAACTTCCTAACCTTAGGATCACTAGATCTACTTTGATCATTTCTAGGTCTATCTATTTTTCTAGGCATATTTCCCCCTTTATTAAAGTTTATGCCTTGGTCCTTATTCCTAGAGTTCTTAGATTTATCATGCATCATAGAATATTTGGTGTTTCGGCATATAAAATTGTTTCTATTCCTATCATGATATTTAAAACCAAAAACAAGCATGAGCAAGCAATTGTTGTCGATTCTATCATTCATAAAAACATTTTGAGTATTCATGGAAAAATTTGAAGCATAAGTAGAGTTAGAGGTTACCTCCCTTACCCTTGGGGCTCCCCCTTGATGAGTGCTCCTCTTCCTTTCTTCTTTCTCCCATTTCCTAAGGTGCTCCATCTTCTTGAGCTCTCCACTTCTTTGACATTTTGTATGATAATGCCCGAGCTCCCTGCATGTGAAGCATCAAATTCTCCTTCTTTTGTTTTGAGCTTCCTCATTCCTACAACCCACATTAGATTTAAATTGAATATATTTTGGCTTAGGAATTACCTTCTTTTTACCTAGTGGGCACTTATCCTTGTAGTGCCCCTTTTTATTGCACCCAAAGCATATGATATGCTCTTTTGACTTGACTTTGGTGGAGTTTGAAGCCTTTTCTTGCTCTTGTGTGGATGAGGGTCTCTCCTCCCCCTCAACCCTTGATGTTGATACTTCTTCTTCTTCTTCGAATGAGGTGGATCCTTTTTCACTCAATTCCTCCACTTTACTTGATAATGTTGATAATTCTTCTCCCCTTTGGTCTTTTTGGACACTTGAGTTTATTTCTTCGGGCTCCTCTACTCCTTGAGTTTGTGTAGAGTTCTCATGAATTTCTTCTATTTTTCTCCATAGATCATGTACATTTTGATATTCTCCTACACGACTCAAAACATTAGTAGGCAAAATATTAACTAAAATATTGATTACCTTTTCGTTTGCCCTAGATTGCTCTTGTTGTTCATTTGTCCAGTATCTAGGGCGAAGCCTATTTCCATGCTTATCCTTAGGGGTCTCGAATGGCTCTTCTAGCACCATTATGCACTCCCAATCCATGCCGAGCCACATCTTCATTCTAGCTTTCCAATAATCAAAATCTTCATGCTCGTATGGTGGTGGTGAGTTTATATCTTCTCCAAGTTTGTCCTCCATCGTTCTTCTTCCTCTAGCGTGTGCTCCCTCAGCGGTTAGTCTGATCAAGAGCGGTCTTTCGCTCTGATACCAACTGATAGATCGTTTTCTGTGTGCTAGAGAGGGGTGAATAGCACTTTTTTGTTTTGATCTCTACAAAGTCGTTAGCGTAGCGGAAACAATAATATGCAAAGTAAAACAAACAATGCTAACAACCTGATTTACTTGGTATCCACCCCGGACGGGTGACTAATCCAAGAATCCGTCGATGGATCAACTCTCGGATAACCTCCAGCTAGATCTGTCGCTCCTTGTGGGTGGAGAAACCTCGCCACAACACTACGGACGCTCTCTGATCACAATAGACTACTAACTCACTTTACCCAAGCGAGTTTCGTCAAGCGAGATAGTAGGAAACAAGCCCCTTTAAATAGGGCTCGAATCTGAAAATAGCCGCTACCAGTCAAGGCAGTCGACTGGTCCCACTCAAATTCGACCGTTACAGTACAACGTTCGAATCTGCCAGTTGCTCCAGTCAACACCAGTCGACTGCCCCTGGGCCAGTCGAATGGGACACACCTAAGCCTAGGGTTTTACTCCCGAGTACAAATCTCTCCGCACTTAAATCCTCCCGGCTTAGCCCCTGAGTACACACACTCATACTCAGACCCTTACAACTCAGTTGACTCTTCACCAGCAGTCTTGACTGTTGCCTTCACGCCCTCTTCATCTTTGGCCCTCGTCCCTCGGATGCGCACGCAAGCCTTCAGCTTACCTCCATGTCACCCTTCACGTACGCCTCGAAGTCCGGGTCCCTCGGCTCATGATCTCTGCTATCCAACGGTCCCTCGGATGCGCACACAAGCCTCCAGTTTGCCTCCATGCCATCCTTCACCTGAAGACATCAACCAAGTCCATGTGTACCTGTACACCTGCACACTTATGTACACATATGAGAACAACACAAATCCTAACTTAACCATATTGCCCACACATCAAAATATTATGATCCTCCACACCATCTCAGGGCCAATTGCCCCAACAATTCCTTCTTAACTTAAACCTCAAATTCTGTGGTTATGTTCTAATCCTTTAGGGTTCATGGTGAAGGATAGAATAATAACAACAGTCCAACCATCCAACCCATATTCCACTAATGATTTACATGACAAAGTCTTACCATCCAACATCACCAAACCACAACCCCTTTCCACCTCTATAACCCACAACAAGGAAATAAAATCAACGATCTAAACCAACATCCCATGGCAAGATGCGTAGTCAACAAGGCTAAACTAGATTAAAAAAAACCCTATTTAATTAGGTATAATTTCATCCACACACTTATAATTCAACACTAAGCTTCATTATAGCTTGCAGATTCCAAAACCATAGGTATCCCAAAAATAAACATAAAACTGAAAATAATAAGAACTAACATAACCCATATTAACTCATGTTAACCTACTACTCAACATATAAACTCATCCACTTTTAGCAAACCATCCCATGTTCAAATTAGAAACCCAACGCCTATAAACATTCACGAATTTGATGTTGTAAGATTTCAACCTGAGAAAAACCTACTGATCTCAAGCAAATTGTTCCTATTGTTTACAGAATCAAACGGAAATAAGAAAATAACAAAAACCCAGCCCACAACTACCACATTAGAAGACAAGGAATCAAAATCCAACAACTAAATCGATGATTAAGATGTTGATTTGAAGCAAATTCCAACAAGAAGACATCAAACCTATTTCAAATCAGGTGAAAGATTGGCTGGTTGTTGATCCTAGCAGAGAAAATCGTCGGCATTAGCGTGTGCAGAGGAGTGGCCTCGTCGCCGAGGTGGAGAGTTGCAACAAGGGAAACGGAGGCTGTCATGGCGTGGTTTCTCGCGTGGAAGAAGAAGGATCGTGCGAGGAAGTAGCGATCGCGTTGCCTGCGACAGCAGTTGTTGCGTGAAGGAGTTGCGGCGTCGGGCGAGAAAGAAACGGCGGAAGAGGAATGAATTAAGGGAGAAGATTAGGGTTTTATTTATTTTTGGCTCTTTTGCAAAAAGACCCTCTAAATTCTATTAATCCCAACAAGGCCCCTATGTCACGCCTCGAGGAGCCACCCGTCCGATACTGACCAGACTGCCACTCTCTCGACCTGATGGACAATTCAAAACCCTAATCTCTACGATCACCTCGGCCGATTTTACCACAGCCTATAGGGCTGGAACAACCGTCTGTAATACACGAAAACACCAACGAAGACAAAAACTGCGTACTAGTACGACTTATGACAAAGCACAATGCACAAATGGCCATCATGGCTCACAAAAGTATAACTATAGCACCGTATAAAATAATACAACCGAACATAAAAACAGCAACGGAAATGTAAATCTAGAAACACAGAAAATGGGTACCAACATGTACCACCATCAAACAGAAGAAAATCTCGAAATCGTCTCGATGACCATGCGAACTGGGACAGGCTATCGGGCACACTCCAGGCAATCATCCTGAAATAAAAACAAGGAGCTAACGGGATAAGTCATAGAACTCAGCGGATATCTCATCATATACGCAGGATAGTCTAAGCTAGCAATAGTGTAACAGACTATCGACATAACACATGTACAGGTAGAGATAAGTACAACTGAAAGAAGGAATAGAAAGTACCATACCAATGGGGCGGAGTCGCCAAATCCAGACATAAAGGTCTCCTGTATGTGCATGCCAATCATATGCAGCATCCAAATATAGCAAGCACAAGCAAGTGCAAAATATGCGTATGCACATGGTGCAATGACATGGTCACCCTTGCCATCGGTCAGACATCGTCACCTATGTACGGGAGGAAGCCGAGTGGAGGCCACCCTCCGACGTAGGGCTGTGACTGCCGACCATACACTGTCATCACTGCTCCTGAGCGATCGAGTAGACGGAATGCTGCCGGTGTAACACCTCTACTCCATGACCAATCCTGGCGATATCTCTATCAGCCCCAGGCCATGACCTATCTTGGCGATTTCTCTATTAGCCCAGGCCATCTATGGAGGGCATCTCTGTCTGAGTGTTACCCCTACCCTATGTATATAAATGGGGGAGAGACCTCTCCCTCTCATCTCCTGGTATATGGATTACTCAAGGAGGGACCTCTGCCTAATACCACGCTCCAATTCACTAACCCATGAGTGCATGAGCGGAGCAGCATAGAGCACACTACCCAATACTCTGTCAACCATTAACCCATGAGTGATCGTATGGGTAGGTCAGTATGACTGTCGACTTGACTCACCCACAAAGGGGGCCCCTGATCGACAATGATGCATAGTGCACGATGATGCATGACACTGGTCAAACAATATCCACTATCTAGTCCACCTATATCAACATGATATGCAAGGATCGTAAATAATGCACCATAACCTAAGTCCTAAAGGTATAGATATCACATGCCAGGTATATCACAAACAGTATCAGCAAGACAAATAGAAGAGTTATATCATAATCTATTACTCTATTGCTATACAAAGCATATCAAGCATATATCTGTGACTAATCTAAAAGAAGAGTCAGAGATACCCGCTTCCGATATAGTAGATGGTAAGCAAAGAGAACCCTCCGTCTGAAATAATATCTGCCACCAGTGTAATCCAAATAGCCAAGTCAATGTCCTGAATCACAACACATAATTTTAGCTATCATAACCAATATTAATTGGCTTAAACTAACTAATCCACCATATTAGGACCAATCCCAATTACTCTGTGTATAGGACTTAGGCTCAACCTAAGTTCGGCCCAATCCTAATCACAACTCCAACACAAAATCTAATGAATCGAAACCCAACTAACCACTCATGGTAGCAACATAAGTCCATCTCAAAATCAAAGCTACACACCCTAACCGTACTGCTAAACTACTAAGAAACAGAGCAACCCAGCCTACACCTCCTTAACCTAGTTTCGATAGCCCCCCAAGGAAACAGAGTCACTCCAAGCATAGATCAGATAAAGCTACAATCAAAAACCTATAGATTACCATACAGATTCATTATGATCCAAAACAGCTCAAAGAAAATTCCCACTGATCAGATTAGCAAAATCAAAAACCCAATCTGAGTAAGTCAGTAAACCAACTGTTGAAAACTGAAATTTTAAAAAACTTAATTGTAATTTCTAAAACTTGGAGGGCCTTTTTACAAAAATGTCAAAAACTATTAAAAACCCCTAAACCGTTTCTTTTTCCCCCGTGCCCTAACTTCCTCTCCTTATTCCATCTGCCGTTTTCTTTCTTCCCCAATGCCGCAAGCCAGCCGACGCGAGCACCACCGCAAGGCAGCCACCACCGTCAACCCTAGCCTTCGCTTCTCCTTCTTCTTCTCCGGCGCGCACGAGCAACGCATCGCAGCGCAAACACCGAGCCCTAGCCGTCGCCCCTCCCTCGTGACAACCATCGTCTAGCCCTAGCGACGCCGCTACCGTGAGCCGAGGAAGCGTCAGCCTTGGTTTGATTTCGTTCTGGGTTTTCTCCGCTCGAAATCGCACTGTGCCCTAGCACAGGTCCACCGCCGACACACCGTAAGGTGAGGATTTGTTTGTATAGTGTCTTCCTTGGTTGAATTGAGCATGGATTGAGAATTGAGGTTGATCAGTGGTGGTAATTCAGGAAACTGATCAGATTTGGTTTAAGCAATTGTTCTTGCTCCAATTGGTGGTGTTGATCTCCAGATTCTGATCTTTTGTGTCCGTGTGTTCTTTGATTTTCTTCATCGGACTCTGAGCAGGTGGAAAACGTTGGCATCAAATTAAGGTAAGTTTTGATTAGTTTGGTTTAAGCTCTAAAGGATATAATGTTAGATTGAAATGGATATGGATGATGGGTGTATCAACAACTAGATTTTCTTACTCAATTAGCAATGGGTTTAAAATGATTAATTGGGATGGCTAACTAAGTTGATTTAATAAGATGTGTTAATTATCAGAGTTAATTAATGATTGATACTTAATCGACTCAAGGGGTAACATTTAAATTGAGTATATGATAAAGTTGGGATTTGACCTAATCATGGTGAGTATCTTGTTTAGCTAATTTAGTAATTTGTTATAAATAGCTAAACAATATCCTTGATCCAGGACCTTGATTCGGACTTGTTCAATTGATCGTGGAAGGTTCTCTTCGTTTGTGAATTCTTCAATAAAAGGCGGGTATTTCTCCTTTGTACTCGAGTAGTTTTCTTTAACTTAAAAGCATGGCTATATTATGTCTGATAGGTTGCTTGACCTTGTTCTTTGCCGTTATTTAAAACATCGCCGTTGAGACTTATTCTTCGTTGATCTTCGAGTGTTCCCAAATTCGTATCTGTATAGTTCTCGGTTGGTTTTCTATTCTATAAAGTACCGCTTGTATGCGAGTACCTAGAAGTCTATTAAACACAGATAGGTTTATTTGGCATTAGAAATACCCTACCTAGTAGTGTATGTGCATAATCGTTGGTTTTCGATTTCCGGTTGGTTGTATTGATGCATCGTATACTCGTTGGATTTTATTGCATCGTTGTTTCTCCGGTTGTTCGTGCATCGTATAGCATGCACCATACTTGTACGTTGCATACTAACGACTGTTGGCTTACATTTGGTTAAGTCGTCGTTAGTCATATTGTTGCTCGAGTCACTCAACCACTTGTTGTCGTGGTAGTATTAGAGTGCGAGCATCTGTCATGTTATGCCAAACAGTGACACCCTCACCGTTGTTTTTAGAGGGATGAGATGTTGGTGGCTCACCCTCACCGTTGTTTTTCGAGGGATATTGTAGTTGTTGATAGCTCCCCCGATGTACCGTGGGTTGGAGTGTAGGCTCCCCAGCATCCTGTCCACTCAACCACGCCTTATGTGGTATTTGTTGTTGGAGTGCGTACAGTTGTCACATCCCTACCCACTCGGTCACACAGATGGGATGTGTTGACGGCTTGACTGGCGTCAGGGGTGACACATGTCATTGCATCATGTGCATACATATTTCTTTTATGCATTTGCTTATGTTTGATGCACTTATATGAGCTATGATTGTTGCACATGTTTGACATGCATGTATATCTTGATATTATTGTTGTTGAGTTGTTCTATACCTGCTTAGTCATTATTCGGACTTTATACCATGTTGATTTACATATATTATGCATGATTAGGTTTCTATATTTCCTTATGGATTGTTCCCTGTTGGATTCTCTACTTGGTTATCTTGTATTATGCCATGCTCATTGTCTACTCATATACCCACAGAGTCCGCCCGAACTCACCACCCCTACTTTCTTCTTTGTTGTTTCAGATAGCAGGTAGTCGTATTTCTTGGAGCCAGGAGAGGATCCAGTCGCCAGTCCCCAGAGTTGAGTTGCATTTCCATATTTGGTATAGTTGTTTTGTTTTCAGTACTTGGTATATGTAACGCCCGCCCTTATATCTACTCTCGGGGTGGGGTTACGTACAATCAATCATCCAATTTTTTTACATAAAATAAAAAAAAACCAAAAGTGCAAGGACTAAGTACTGAGCATGCTTGTTTAAAACTATTAAGTGATATTTCCAAGTGCTAAGCATACTAGTCAATCATGACAGTGAGGTTATACATTCCATTGCAAGGCATCATGAATTCATATCCTAGAACATCATTTAAAATATCTTACTCAAGAGTTATTCTATAACATGATCAAGTATAAGAGAATTCCAAGTGTAATCACTAACATGCAATATCAATCCTAACCACTAACATTCATTGTCAGGGAAACATAAACATAAGCATAGTAAAGTAGATATAAGAATCTTTCTTTCCCGAGCCACCACCCCACACATCTTCAGCCCTCCTACCTCTTCCTTTAGTTTAAGTGTCCCTTACCATCTACAGCATAAGACAACACATAAACTAGTAAGCACAAATGCTTAGTAAGGATCCTGTCCTACTCGCAAAATCCATACGGAAGAATACAACATGTACACATAATGAATCATAAGCATGAGTTTATCATAGCATACTAAACATCAAAGTTTCTAAGCAAGCAGTATAAAGTATCTTAAGCATACCCTTCACATATAATAAATGTTTTCAAAACAATTCCATAAAGGTATTACTTAAAAATACTTTATCATCATATAGGGGCCCAGTTGTGTACAACATCAAGCGCGTTCCCTAATGAATTGGGGTAGCGAACCACCAACCTATTAGAGCAGGACCCTTCCGTCCTACCGGAGCCATGACCTTCAGTTAACATGTACCCCGGATTTGTTTAACGACCCCCTTCCGAGTCGGATTTGTTTAACGACCCCCTTCCGAGTTGGGTACACAACTTTCAAAGTAAAATACTTATCATGCTTTTACATATATGCTAAGGAGTACTCCAAATCCACTCTCAAGGGACACACCACTCTTCAAGGGTGCTCATGATCCCATAGGGACACACCACACAACATAAGGGGTGCTCTTGATCCCATTCTTAGTGGAGTATCCTTTTAAGCATTTTATCATACACATCACATGCAATTCAGAAGGGTGCCCCATGGGCTATAAGACATGCTCATACATACATCATATTTCAACCACTTAAACATACTTTATATATGACAAGATTGGTCACATAAATCATATTCATATCATAGGAAGTGGTAGCATGCTTCATGGGTTAATTTAACTCTTCCTAGCCCTAAACCTAGGGTTTGGCCGAAAGTCCCAGAGTAGGGGGTAGGTTAGATTGTTGACATCAAACATCCCGTACAAGCATCACATATATATACGTCATGTATCTTACTAAGCATAGCATACATCATGGGGAAATCAACCTTCACAACCCTAATGTTTCATGCCTTGGCCGAAAGTTACAAGCTAGGGCAAGTTGAGTTTTCCAATCAAGCATTCCATTTAAACATCACATGCATATACATATCATCTTACTAAACATAAACATATCTCATAGGGTAGTTTAACCTTCACAAACCCTAACCTATTCATGTTGGCCGAATGGTGTAAGGTAGGGGAATTAGGGTTTTTGAAATCAAACATTCTCACCAACATTTACACAAACACCTCACATACTTATCATGCAATATATTAAGCCTAGAATACATCATAGGATAATCATCCAACCCTAAACCCTAATTCTTCTAGGGTTGGCCGAAAGTGTAGGGTAGGAGAAATTAGGGTTTTTGAAATCAAACCTTCACACAAACATTTATACAAACACCTTGTCTACACTACTAAGCATGGATACATCATAGGATAATCATCCAACCCTAAACCCTAAATTCCATCCTTGGCCGAAACCTTGTAGGGTGTTCACCCTAGTTTTTATCATCACAACATGAAGGGAAACAACATATAAATATACCCTAAGTCCCAAGGGGTCTCCTCATGCATTAGGGAGTAGCCAAGGTCTCCCCCTTGGGGGTGGCCGAAACCTACACAAGGGGAAAACTCCCTTTTTCGAAAAACAAGGAGAAGAAGGAATCATACAACAACAATTACACTGCAGGCGAGGGGATACTTACATCCTTTCGCTTGAATTTCACCTTCCTAAATCCTTAGGGTACCCTTGGTTGAAGGAGGGGTGAGAGTTCTCTTTGCTAAAACTTCTCTAGAACCCTTGGCCCTAGTAGAGGGCAAGATCCTTGGATGGGGTCTTCTTCCTTCCACTTCCCTAGGGTTAGAACCCTAGGGTGTACTTTTCGAAAAATGAAGAAGGAGGAGAGGGCTCTAGGTTTTGGTTTTTAGAGTGGGGAAGAAGAATGAAACTTCTTTCCCCCTCTCTTATTTATACTACTCTCATGAAGGGACATGTCTCTTCACTTCCCTAGCTTTAACCAGCACATTTCTTATTCTCTCAACATGAAACACTCTTGGTGCATTGGTTGTGACATGGTTAGTGTAACTAGGAGGTTCAAGGTTCGATCCTTGCCTCCTCCTTTCTACACTTTCTTTTTATCACATTTTACACTAGTCCACATCAAAGCCCATTAAGCCAAGCCCATCATGAAATTTCATAATAATGTTTCTTGAATTCATAACATTTCATATGGAAAAATTTTGGGGTGTTACAGTATAGTCGCCTCGTATTTGTTATCATTTTGTTTTGTCGTTATCAGAGACATTTGAGTTCGCTTTTGGATTGTTGTTTCATTTTATGTTTAAGGTGGTTGAGCCACCAGTTATCTTTTATGTTAATATAAACTGCGTGGTGATGTTTATTTTTTGTTATGATGGCTGAGCCATCTTTTATGATGAGAGTATATGTATTATTGCTCCATATTGTCCGTCGTACAAGGGAGATGCTGTCCGATTTTCGAGGAAGCATGTGCCTCTGGGGGCGTGATAATTTTTGATATCAGAGCAAGGTTTTGCGATGTTTTGGTGTCTGTGAGTTTACGAAGTGGTTTTTGAGGTCTATCGGTATTTTACGGATTTGGTTGTATTTTAGCGGAGTCATTTTCTTGACATTGTTTGGTCTGGTTGTGTTTTGGGACGTGGCAGCGATGGACTTCTCCTGATGACAAGAGATATATCTCTTTGGAATTCTCCTAATTTTCGATATTCATTATCTGATATAGAGTCAGTTAGATATATCTCTTTGGAATTCTCCTAATTTTCGATATTCATTATCTGATATAGAGTCGGTTAGATATTTCCTAGTTTAATGGAATATCTGTTCGATACCGATGACAAGTCAAAATGCAAGGGTCTAAACCGACAATCATTTATGGGAGGTTAAGAAGCAACTCCAGTAATAATTTTGTTGTTTAGATCGAATTGTATATCAAGTTCTACTTGAATATCTTTAGGGTACTATGTTGTTGTCATTCTTTGGTATAGCATTACTGAAGACTGTAGTAGAATGTTGCTTGTTAAGTTGTCATGATAAGATGTTTCACTCATTTGTTTAGCGACCTCTTGATACTTGGATCAGGACATTGGGGAATTTGTG
The DNA here is from genome assembly GCA_024364735.1 of Boesenbergia rotunda. NCBI lineage: Eukaryota > Viridiplantae > Streptophyta > Magnoliopsida > Zingiberales > Zingiberaceae > Boesenbergia > Boesenbergia rotunda. The sequence goes on along the minus strand of JAGFNQ010005586.1, from coordinate 312,995 downwards.
GTTCGACATTTGGTGTAAGTACCTACGGGATACCTCATGCAGGCATATATGCTAGCGAATAAACATATACATATTTCGATAGTTCCTACTTTAATAGGTGAGCTGACAAACTAGTCCAAAGAAATATGCATGGCTAGTAAAAAAAATTGAAAGGATCTAGTCTGAAAAGTAACATGCATCTCAACTAATGATTATGACTTACTAATGCCAAAATAAAATCTTGTATCCGATAAGAGCTTTGGTTCTAGTAGTATCCTAGTGAGATCATCAATATAATTTTCCCAGACTCAAATTAAATACTGTTTTCAAATATCTACAATTAGAACTACCTTTTTACATAGCGATAAATATATCTCAGGAATTTGAATAACACAACTAAAAATTGGAAAAGACAGGTGAAATATATGAATAATCTTGATTCCTTTAACTTTGTTGTCACTCTTCCTTTCTATTGCTAGTGCTTTAATAGGTGCTTACCTCTTCCTTAGGGCTATGACTTTAATTACATGTAAGATCATTTGGCCTAAACATTTGATTGCTGAGGTAGGGTGCATGCTTATAGAACCATTAAATCCTTATTGTGACAACTAAACTGCTACACATATAGATTTGAATCCCATTTTTATGACGGGATAAATATAAAGAGAGCAAGAAGACTCATGGAGAATACCTTGACTAGAGAGAAAAGAATAAAGATACTAGAGAATTATGTTGGTGCAGTATGCACCCAAGTCAAACCTGTGTTTTGATATTGGCAAAAAGGTTCAAAAGTTAAGGGTTAATGGTTGTCTAACGAGTTTCTTGAGTGTACAGGAAAAGCCCTAGTGAAGGAATGCTAGGCACTGGCGAAGGACTGCCAGACAGGACAAGCCCTAGCGAAGGAATGCTAGGCACTGGCGAAGGGCTGCCAGAAGAAAAAAACCTAGCGAAGGGCTGCTAGGCACCAAGCGAAGGGAAGCTTGGTAACTCAAGACCTGGCGAAGGACTACTGGGCAAAAGTCCAACTGGAGGATCCGGTTGGCACCAGGTAAACTCTCCCGAGAGGAGTAGGTGAGGACGCGTTCCCCTCGAGGGAACATTAGGCGTCGGTTCGACCTAGGGCTCCATTTTGGAGATCCAAAGTCAGAACCAAGACAGCTAAGGCTGTTTTAACTAACTTATTATTTGCTGTTTTGGACTAACCCTGGATGCAGGACCGAAGGACTGTGTTTTTGCAGCTCAGAGAGCCTCAAAGGAGTGAGGCCGTAGCTGAGCAGGGCGCCCCGGATGTGTCGGGCGCCCCAGAGTCAACCCAAAGTCAGCAGAGAGGTAAACGCCCCGACAGCAGCGTGTGTCGGGCGCCCCGCGTGTGTCGGGCGCCCCGCATGTCGGGCGCCCCGCGTGTCTCGGGCGCCCACTGTGCCACGCCACTGAAGGCGGCTGCAGCTCACCCTCGCGAAGCCTCGGTGATAAAGTTTGACCGGTCAATCGGGCGCCCCGTGCGCGTCGGGCGCCCCAGTCAAATACAATCCCGAAGATAACGAGATCAGCTTTGACTGGAGCATCGCCGGATCTGCAGCCACGTGGGGGGCGCCCCGAGCATGTCGGGCGCCCCCTGCCCTATATAAAGAGGGCCTCGACCCTATTCTAGAACAACGAATTCCATTGAAAGCAATTACGCTCCTCTGCTCCCGCGCTCTGCTCCAGAACCCTCCAGACTCGAGATACAAGCGCCGGCGACGTCCAACTGCTCCGAAACTTCGATTTACACCGGACGTCGGTAACAAAGAAGAGCTGTCTTTTCCTTACTGCAATTTACTATAATTAATTTGTGTAAATTTGGTTTGCGCGATTATAGTATTGCCCATAGTAAACGGTCAACGACCGTGGGCCTTGGAGTAGGAGTCGACCCAGGCTCCGAACCAAGTAAACCGACTGTGTTTGCATTGTTCTGTTTTTATTTCCGCTGCGCACCCGCTCTTTTTAAATCCGAACGAATTGCGACATTCACCCCCCCTCTCTCGCATTTCTCGATCCAACAAGTGGTATCAGAGCGGGAAAGTCAAACCTGGTGCAACCACCAGTTTGAATATTTTTCAGATTTTTTTCTTTTTTTCTCTCTCATTTTTTTTAAATAAAAAATCTTCGTTCGAGTTTTTATCTCAAGGTTGGTGCAACACCCCTTGAAATCTGTGTTTGATTATTTCTTCCCGCACTACTAATCCAAGACCAAGTCTTGGAAATTTTTTTTTTTGTTTACTTTTATTTCAGTAACAAATGTCTATCCAAGAAGGATTTAGCACCGCCAGACCTCCACTTTTCAGTGGAGAAGACTTTCCCTACTGGAAAAGTCGAATGGAGGTCCACCTGAAAACTCAGGTGGAAATGTGGATAATCATCCAGTCTGGACTGGTGATTCCTACAAATGCTGAAGGTGTACCACAAGACTACTCAGAATGGGACACTACCCTTAAACGCAAAATTGAAGCAGACGCCAAAGCAACCCAGACTCTACAATGCGGACTAACTAAAGAAGAGCTGAACCGCGTAGGACCTTTCAAAAGTGCAAAGGAACTATGGGCTAAATTGATTGAACTCCACGAAGGAACTTCAGATACAAGGATCAGCAAACGAGACTTGCTACTGAACAAGCTCTTCACTATCAAAATGGCAGATAACGAGACAGCAGCCCAGCTCCACGCCAGAATCCAGGAGCTGATGAATGGTCTTCACGCAATAGGTCACCAGGTTCAAAACCGTGATCTGATAAGGTACGCCCTAAATGCATTCCCTAGGACCACCTTGTGGGCATCTATGGTAGATGCATACAAGGTCTCTAGGGATCTTTCAAAAATTAAGCTAGATGAGTTATTTTCTGAACTTGAGCTGCATGAACAAACTAACTCCAATTTGGTCGAGAAAAGTATAGCCTTTTTTGCAGGGAAAACAGGGAAAATGACCAAGAAGAAAATTCAAGTTGAACCTGAATCTACCTCAGATTCAGAAATAGAAGATCAAGAAGAAGATCAATCAGAACTGGTCCGGCTAGCTCAAAGCTACTACAAAAGGTTGAAGAACCAAACTAACACACGGAGAACAAGCCGAAGAAAGGACGGACAAGATGAACCGGCAACTGACAAACAAAAGCCCAACGTAACCTGCTACGAATGCAAGAAGAAGGGCCACTACAAGACTGAATGTCCAAGTCTAAAGGAGTCCAAAAAGAACAGAAAGAAGAAAGCACTCCAAGCAACCTGGGACGAGTCTTCCTCAGAAGAAGAAGAAGAAGCACCTCAGTCCAATCTTCTAGCCCTGACCGCTTCGGATCAGATCGAGACTGACTCAGACTCGGAATGGGACGACGGCAAGCTGACATTCTCCGAAGACGGCGAAATAAAGGTAACGGGTTTTTCAAAATCGCAATTAAATTCACTTATTTCCTATCTATCCCGAGATTTGGCGAAAGCCAAACTCCGAATCGAGTCCCTCCGACAGGAAGTAAAACTCCTGAAAGAGGGAGCTGATTCTAATTCCTTAACTGAGAAAATTCAGGAAGAAACCCCTGATCAAGTTGAGAAACTTGAATCAGAGAATTTCTCCTTGAAAACTCAAGTCAAGGATTTAAGAACAGCTTTAGAACGATTCACTTCTGGTTCCAAGAATCTTGATATGATTCTGGGAAAACAGAAGTCTGTTCTAAACCGATCCGGACTTGGCTATAGAACCAAATCTCGGCAAAGATCTTACTTTGCTGTACTGAACCAGTCAAGACCTAAGGTTCAGGCATGGGTGCCAAAACTGTGTCTGACTAAACCAACTGGTTCAAATCAATTTTGGATCCCCAAGGACAAGATTCACCTCTTGCCTAACCCATATAGAGGCTATAGTCCAGGGGGAGCCAAAATCAAAACAATTTTTATAATTAGATAGTTTTTTTTTAATTGATTGATTGTGTGTTTATTTAATTTCTTGCAAATTGCCATGCTTAGATTTAAGGAATTCTTAGATTTAAGGACTAAAATTACTTGAAAATTGAAAACATAGTATTGGGAGGAGGTGAGATGATAGTACGTTAGGGAAGCCAAGTTGGCGGAACTAGCCGAAGCTACCGATCCAAAACCCAAGCTAGTTAGACCAGAAAATGACCTAATTTAATTTGAAAATGAAATTTCATTAAAAGGCTTTGTCAAGGAAAGGGTGGATGATCCCATAAGGCTTCGGCCAAAGAAGGCCTAGTGCCTCGCCAAGACCTGGAAGCCAATTTCTGAAATTCAAATTCAAGTTAACTTTTGTCAAATTCGAATCTAACTCAAATTTCAAATAATTAGAGATTCTAAACTGTTTTTCAAAACCTCTATTTTTCAAACTTATTATCTTTTTGAAAAACACTTAATCCGTTTTCAAATTTTTTTAAAAGTAAATATCTTTTCAAAATAAATGAAAATTCCCTTTCAAAATTAATTTTTACCTTCAAACCTGTCTCACAAAAACCTTAAGGTTAACGTGATTGAAAACCCTAGATTCAGTGAGACAGGAAAATTAAGCTCAAATTAAACCACCTTGCTTGTGCTTTCATAATCATCGTCAAACTATGATTAACCTAGTCAAACACAGTCAAACGGAGTCAAACAGTCAAACCTGGTCAAAACAGTCAAAATTCTGGTACCTAGGGCGCCCGTAACCTATCGGGCGCCCCTATACGCTCCTGTCCCCCACGCTGATTAAAGCAGTCAAAAGCTACAGTCAAACAACCTTTGAGAAGGGCGCCCGTGACATGTCGGGCGCCCCCATCAAAACCTGTCCCCCACGCTGATTAAAGCAGTCAAAAGCTGCAGTCAAACAGCCTTTGAGAAGGGCGCCCGTGACATGTCGGGCGCCCCCATCAAAACCTGTCTCCCACGCTGATTAAAGCAGTCAAAAGCAGCTGACAAACAGCTTTTGAGAAGGGCGCCCGTGACCGGTCGGGCGCCCCTTCAGACCTTTTCCCTGCCCGAGGCAAAACCAACCTGTAAAGGGCGCCCGTGACCCGTCGGGCGCCCCCCCATCAACCCCTATAAAAGGGACCCGAGACTCCCTCATTTCCCACACCACATCTCACACTCCTTCTTCCCTTTGCCTCATTCTTGTGGATCAAGTGAACCTAAGCCTTCCCTTGCCTCAACCATGCCTCCAAGGTATGAAATTTAGTTGTGCAATTAATTTTTCTTAAATTACAAATTTTTTTTGCACACTCCTTCTTTATCATTAATCACTTAGTTTTTTTTACACTTAGAAAACGCCGAGCAGTTCAGTCGAACCCCGGTAATGAGCCCAGTCCCGACCCTAGATTTCCTAACCTAGCACTTTGTAACAAGTTCGCACAAACCACCTACATTCCGATTAAAACAAGCTACCTTAACCGTCATTTCTTCTCCCAATCCTGTCCAGTCGCAATGTCCGCAATTAACTTCTATCAACTAGATAACCTCGTATTCTGCACACATTCGATCAACAACACCCTATGTGCAGAATTCTATAACAACATAATTAGGCAAGACCACTTGAGCTTCGTCACTACCGTTCAAGGAATGCCCTTGAGCATCACTCCTACCCTACTGAACCGATTCTTGGGACTCCGACCATCTCAGTCCATCTTCTGTTGCTACCCTCCAAGGAACCCGCCCTTCGACGCCCCCTACTCTCATATTGACCTGAACACCTTATACAACTATTTCTTTGGGGAAGCCATGGACCCTGCAGGAGGGCAGTTCCACTCCACCCGACTCCCGATTCAGGACTACGCTCTCTACAGAGTAATTGTCCGTTGCATCCTTCCTTTGTCCACTAGGGACACAGCCACCATGAAACCCTTTCACACTTTTCTTCTCTATGCCCTTATCCACCATCTGGACATAGATATAGGCCTTCATCTCTTCCACTGTATCCTACATGCCTCTAGTGTATCCACTAAGGGGCGGATCCGCACTCCCTACTGCCACGTCATCACCTCTATCCTCCACCACCACGGCCGAAATATCGCTGACGGCGAGATTACCACGATGACCGAATTCGACGAGATAGGATTTAGAAACTTTTCTTTGGCCGGTATAGACGTCTCGGGCACCGGGGTTCTGACTTGGCGACGCCAACCAGCCGCACAGGACATTGCCGACGAGGAGGTCGAGGTCGACGTTGCCGACTTAGCAGCAGAGGTAGATCAGCCCGCTCCACCGACCTTGTACGAGAGAGTTACACGACTCGAGACGCACGTCCAGAGCTTCAGAGAAGAAGTGGAAGCGTACCACATTGAAGACCAAGAGACAAACTTAGGCTACTACAACAACATTATGAGTACCCTCACAGCCGATAGAGAAGCCTGGAATGCGCAGTACCATGAGATCATGGCACGATTTGATGCATGGCAGCCGGGCCCATTTGATCCTCCTGGTCCCTCCTCTTAGATGACTTGGACATGTACCCATTTGACTACCCCTACTGAGTAGGGTTGACTTCTGTTGACTTGTACTAGACTTCTACTTGAACTATGCTAATCTTAGCTTGGCTTGTTTATTTTTTGACTAAATTAAGTTAGGGTTATGCTTAGTAGAATAGAATCATTTGGTTTTTTTTTGATTTTCAATTTTAAATTGAACTTAAAATGTCTTTTAAAATGTTTTTCGTTAAAAATATTACTTCAACTTTAAAAAGTTCTTTGTACTTAGTTTTATTACAAAAACTACCCCTTTCAAAACTAGGGCTTTTTCGAAAATGGACTTAGCCTAGGCTCTAACCCTAGAACTGCATGCACCTATAGATATAGAAGCCAGCATCTCACAAGCACCTTAGGGCACTTTTTGAATGATAACCTAGAAAGGGTTGAGATGCTTAGGTCTTTGCCTTAACTCAAGATGCTTTAAGTCAGTGCATCTGCAGCAGTTGGGGCACTAAATACAAACTGAACAGCAATCAAGTTAAGTGTCAAGTTTAGAAAATCTAACTTGAACAGCTCACTTGACTTGACTAACCCTAGCCAAAACTACTGTTCATAACAGCTAGTAAGTAGCTAATTGGGTTAGACATGTCCCTAAAAGATTTAACCAGACTTAGGTCTTATCTTGGTTCAGTACAGCAAATGCTATATTGCAAAATTTTTTCTGCATTTTTTTTGATATATGTCAAAGGGGGAGAGTTGGAAAGGAAACAGGAAACAAAATTTTGGAAAGGAAACAGGAAACAAAATTTTGTCAAAATTTTTCCAAATTGTTCCATAATCTTGAACTGAAAAATTGGTAAATCAAAGTTAGAGTTTTTTTCTATAGTCTTCTTCAAAAAGTTGAACTGAAAAATTAGTAAATCAAAGTTAGTTTTATTTCTAAACCATTTTCTTTGAAACTTGATGGTTTTGCTTAAAATGATTTTTGCTTAATGTTTCTAAGTTTAAAATTTTTTTTGCAAGTCTGAAATTTTTCAAAACTAAAAGTTTTCCAAGTTTCCCAAACTTAGAATGTTTTGTGAAAAACTTAGCAAAAACTTTAGAGATTTCTTAACTTATTATGAAAATATGAAATCTTCTAAGTACTTCATTCACACCACCTGTTTTTGAAAAACCTAGGGGGAGATTTCTTCTAGGGGGAGGGAATCTAACTTAGGATTTTAAATTCAGCATTTTTTTTCCTTAACTTTTTGAACTAGGTTGCCATATATCAAAATGGGGGAGATTGTTGGTGCAGTATGCACCCAAGTCAAACCTGTGTTTTGATATTGGCAAAAAGGTTCAAAAGTTAAGGGTTAATGGTTGTCTAACGAGTTTCTTGAGTGTACAGGAAAAGCCCTAGTGAAGGAATGCTAGGCACTGGCGAAGGACTGCCAGACAGGACAAGCCCTAGCGAAGGAATGCTAGGCACTGGCGAAGGGCTGCCAGAAGAAAAAAACCTAGCGAAGGGCTGCTAGGCACTAAGCGAAGGGAAGCTTGGTAACTCAAGACCTGGCGAAGGACTGCTGGGCAAAAGTCCAACTGGAGGATCCGGTTGGCACCAGGTAAACTCTCCCGAGAGGAGTAGGTGAGGACGCGTTCCCCTCGAGGGAACATTAGGCGTCGGTTCGACCTAGGGCTCCATTTTGGAGATCCAAAGTCAGAACCAAGATAGCTAAGGCTGTTTTAACTAACTTATTATTTGCTGTTTTGGACTAACCCTGGATGCAGGACCGAAGGACTGTGTTTTTGCAGCTCAGAGAGCCTCAAAGGAGTGAGGCCGTAGCTGAGCAGGGCGCCCCGGATGTGTCGGGCGCCCCAGAGTCAACCCAAAGTCAGCAGAGAGGTAAACGCCCCGACAGCAGCGTGTGTCGGGCGCCCCGCGTGTGTCGGGCGCCCCGCATGTCGGGCGCCCCGCGTGTCTCGGGCGCCCACTGTGCCACGCCACTGAAGGCGGCTGCAGCTCACCCTCGCGAAGCCTCGGTGATAAAGTTTGACCGGTCAATCGGGCGCCCCGTGCGCGTCGGGCGCCCCAGTCAAATACAATCCCGAAGATAACGAGATCAGCTTTGACTGGAGCATCGCCGGATCTGCAGCCACGTGGGGGGCGCCCCGAGCATGTCGGGCGCCCCCTGCCCTATATAAAGAGGGCCTCGACCCTATTCTAGAACAACGAATTCCATTGAAAGCAATTACGCTCCTCTGCTCCCGCGCTCTGCTCCAGAACCCTCCAGACTCGAGATACAAGCGCCGGCGACGTCCAACTGCTCCGAAACTTCGATTTACACCGGACGTCGGTAACAAAGAAGAGCTGTCTTTTCCTTACTGCAATTTACTGTAATTAATTTGTGTAAATTTGGTTTGCGCGATTATAGTATTGCCCATAGTAAACGGTCAACGACCGTGGGCCTTGGAGTAGGAGTCGACCCAGGCTCCGAACCAAGTAAACCGACTGTGTTTGCATTGTTCTGTTTTTATTTCCGCTGCGCACCCGCTCTTTTTAAATCCGAACGAATTGCGACATTCACCCCCCCTCTCTCGCATTTCTCGATCCAACAAATTATTCTTTGGATTTAGTTATAAGAATAAGGTTCTACATTATATGTTGTATCTTTAAAAAAAAAACTTCAGATTGTTCCATAAAAAGAGGCAATTCAGTCTTAAGTAAGTTATTGATAGCTAACTGAACACCTAAAGCTAAATTTAACATGACAGCACTAGAACACTAAATAAAAAAAAATTCACTCGACATATCTGAAAATTTATTTTTACCTAAGAAACAAAATACTAACCAACATAGTAAACTCCCAGGAGCAATTTAAGATGCTTACCACACTCGCAAGAGAACTAAATAGTGATTTCATTAAATAAGCACAAGTTGTAGTCAAAATACTATGGTTGAGAAAGTATTGACACCAGAAATTAGCATAGATTACCTGTTGTTCTATGATTCAATGTGCTAAAGATAATTCATTTTGAACTTTCTTCAGTTGTTGAAGTAAATTATTTCTTTCTTCAACAATGCTTGCATGTCACTCATTGATCGGTATAGTTTCTTTCTCCATAGCCATTTTTGTGCCTTTAGTCTGAGAAAGATTGTATAAGAAATTAAATATGACTGATTGACTATCATTTTGCTATAAGCCTGTGATTTTGCAAAAAAAAAAAATAGAAGATACAAAAAGTACCTTTTCTATGTAACTCTTCTTGGCAAGTTCTAGTTTCTGTTCAAGCTTGGAATTTTATTCTTGCATAAGTGATCCATCAGCTAACCCTGCTTTAAGATTTTCCACACGGGTTTTCAGAGAGATTTCTGTGGTCTTAGATTCACTTAATTGTCCTTCAAGATTGATCACTCTTGCTTCAAGTTCTTCTATATTTTTTCCTGAGCTTCAAAAAGTTTGTCATTTTCTTCCAAGGAGGTAGTCATGTGTTGGAAAATTCAAATAAAAAAACGTTACCTTGTACTTTAAAAATAACAACTAAATATGAAAGAACTGTTCTTTCATGAACTGAGCCTAATGTTTTAATATCTCACCAAAACATCTGCTTCACATTTTTGTTCTAGTAGATTTAATCGAATTGGTGGTGCTAGGAAGCGCTTGTGGAGGAGGTTTGTATACGTGTCTGTGCATTTTATTATTCTAGATGTTGGCCTTCTTAAGTTGCTTTGCCATTATTACATTTGGTTGCCTTATTAGCATCAGTGCACAAAAATTGTTCTCAACTTACTGATTAAAATCTAACAAACATGAAACATCTTGCGTTGACATTTTATCATCGTACTCAATTTAAAGGTTCAAAATCTCAGCATGGTATGCTTTTTCTGAATATCTTTATGACCGAAGCAACTGGAATTGATGAGGACAATGAGATGCTATAGCATGAGATTGCATAGAAGTTCGTGATTTTTAGAAGGCAACTTCGGGTGTGTTAATTTATTATCCTTGATTAATTTACTCCAACAACACTATTCACCGATGATAAGTATATATTCCACTTTTTCTTCATCTTAAAGTTATTAGAAGCCCTACCAATGGTGAAACGTGGGAGCGTTGTAGATTGGATGTTGCCATAAAGTAAATGACAGAAGTTGCTGCAGAATTGAGATTTTAAGTAGTCAGAAATTTAGCAGGGTTCAAGAGTTATTGGTGACTATGATTGTTCAGTCATCAATCAGGACGAGGAATCACAAAGCTTAAAACCCACTGTGTTGCCTGTTACGCTTGTTGGAAAATATGCGAAGAGGTAAATTTCCCCCAAAGTAACCTTTGCGTTGTCCTGATGGTGTGATGGGAGCTTGACTGCTTCGACATTCATGTGCACTTATTGAGGTCGATTCTGTCAAGCAGTTGGATTCTTTGTACTTGTCTCGTGAATGGATTTTGGTCTCGTAGATTGATTCTTTCGATCATGTCTCAATCCACATATTCTCCTTATAAAACCTTGGTTCATTTTTTTATATTAAGATAGTGCAATTCTATAATTTGTTATAGAGGCACTTGTGATTATGCGTTTAGGAGACAAAGGTTATCCTACACATAAGGGTTATGTACCATACAATATGTTCAGTAAACATCGGTTAAGCTGAATTGCTCTAGGAGGTTGATCTAATTGTTGTGTATATACTTTCCATTCCAGCCTGCATGTAGCAGCGTTACTTAGGTCTGCTTAAATGACTATTTGGAACCAGGGGTAACTATATTTGAGTTTTAGAAATGGACTGAAATATGACGATTTAAATACCATTTAATTAAGTAGAAATTATGGTTAGGAATTATCTTAATTTTTATGTTTAGATCAGTTGTGCCTAGAATATTAGTCTTCAGTTTACTAGCCTCAGCAGATGGTCGAAGCTACAAGTTATCAGACTCAGCAGACGGTGGGAGCTCTAGCACCTCAGACTATGCAGCCAGCAACAATTCAGATGATTCAACCACTGCCTCTTCAGACGATACCACCAACAGTTCCAAAGATGGGCCGGGTTTACACTGTCACCAGAGAGAAGACACCGCAGGTCGATGGATCGATTTTCTGAGATATTAAAGAGTTATAGGGTATCTACGTGTAGGTCACTGTTTGTAACTGAGTAGCTACCGTTAGAGAGATGTTGGACGCTTTCTAATAAGGTAGATAATGTTGGGGTTGCAAGGTTGCAAACATAGTCCCACATCGAAAACACATGGGAAAGATCATAGACTTATAAGGAAAAAAGATATCTCTATTGGCATGAGGCCATTTGAGAGAGCTCAAGAGCAAAACCATGAGGGCTAAGGCCCAAAGTGGGCAATATCATGTCATTGTGGAAATATCTAAATTCCTTTTGGTCCTAACAATTAGTATCAGAGCCAGGTCGCTCTTCACCGGACTAACCGCCGGAAGAAGCATGAGCTAGAGTCATGATCCAGATCTAACCATGTGGGTTAAGCCTTGAATAAAGGATGTGTGGGCTCCTGTGTCTTGATCAAGAGGACCAGACACCAGGTAGAGAAGTCCTAGTTGCGGCTAGGCAGTGAAGTCCTAGTAGGTCGGGTGGACCGAGGGGCAGAGAAGTCCTAGTTGCGGCTAGGCGGTGAAGTCCTAGTAGGTCGGGTGGACCGAGGGGCAGAAAGTCCTGGTGGGTTGAGGATCGGACATCAAACGGAAAGGGTTTCCGCTTGAGGGGGGGCTTGTGGTCCTTTGTTTGAGGGAGGATTGTTGGGGTTGCAAGGTTGTAAACATAGTCCCACATCGAAAATACATGGGAAAGATCATAGACTTATAAGGAAAAAAGATATTTCCATTGGCATGAGGCCTTTTGGGAGAGCTCAAGAGCAAAACCATGAGGGCTAAGGCCCAAAGTGGACAATATCATGTCATTGTGGAGATATCTAAATTCCTTTTGGTCCTAACAGATAATGCATTTGACTCGCAATCGGGGTTGAGATTGACCATGAGAGATGCAGACCCTTAGAGTTCTCCATGAGCGATCATGTAGTTTTACGAGTGTCACTCACGAAAGGGGTGAAGAGGTTAGGGTTGCAAGGTAAGCTAGTTCCACGCTACATTGGACCGTTTTAGATTCTGAAGCGAAGTGGAGCAAAAGTTGCTAGTCTAGCTCAGTTGGTAGAGCGCAAGATCTGATTCATGTCTTATCAGGTGCATTAGTGCTAGTACTTCGGTGCGTATGGTTGGTTTTTACTCTGTATTTATAGTATATTTGAGGTATTATTACTTGTTGTCGTTGACTAGTACCTGTTGGGGTAACTAGTAGTTGTTGTGGTTGACTAGTATTTATTGTGGTTGACTAGCTAAATTTGGGGACCAAATTTTTATTAGTGGGAGAGAATGCAGAAAACTGAAATTTTAAAGGGCTTAGTTGTAATTTCCGAAACTTGGAGGGCCTTTTTGTAAAAATGTCATAAACTATTAAAAACCCCTAAACCGTTTCTTTTTCCCCCGTGCCCTAACTTCCTCTCCTTATTCCATCTGCCATTTTCTTTCTTCCCCGACGCCGCAAGCCAGCCGACGCGAGCACCACCGCAAGGCAGCCACCGCCGTCAACCCTAGCCTTCGCTTCTCCTTCTTCTTCTCCGGCGCGCACGAGCAGCGCATCGCAGCGCACACACCGAGCCCTAGCCGTCGCCCCTCCCTCGCGACAACCATCGTCTAGCCCTAGCGACGCCGCTGCCGTGAGTCGAGGAAGCGTTAGCCTTGGTTTGATTTCGTTCTGGGTTTTCTCCGCTCGAAACCGCACTGTGCCCTAGCACAGGTCCACCGCCGACGCACCGTAAGGTGAGGATTTGTTTGTATAGTGTCTTCCTTGGTTGAATTGAGCATGGATTGAGAATTGAGGTTGATCAGTGGTGGTAATTCAGGAAACTGATCAGATTTGGTTTAAGCAATTGTTCTTGCTCCAATTGGTGGTGTTGATCTCCAGATTCTGATCTTTTGTGTCCGTGTGTTCTTTGATTTTCTTCATCGGACTCTGAGCAGGTGGAAAATGTTGGCATCCAATTAAGGTAAGTTTTGATTAGTTTGGTTTAAGCTCTAAAGGATATAATGTTAGATTGAAATGGATATGGATGATGAGTGTATCAACAACTAGATTTGCTTACTCAATTAGCAATGGGTTTAAAATGATTAATTGGGATGGCTAACTAAGTTGATTTAATAAGATGTGTTAATTATCAGAGTTAATTAATGATTGATACTTAATCGACTCAAGGGGTAACATTTAAATTGAGTATATGATAAAGTTGGGATTTGACCTAATCATGGTGAGTATCTTGTTTAGCTAATTTAGTAATTTGTTATAAATAGCTAAACTATATCCTTGATCCAGGACCTTGATTCGGACTTGTTCAATTGATCGTGGAAGGTTCTCTTCGTTTGCGAATTCTTCAATAAAAGGCGGGTACTTCTCCTTTGTACTCGAGTAGTTTTCTTTACCTTAAAAGCATGGCTATATTATGTCTGATAGGTTGCTTGACCTTGTTCTTTGCCGTTATTTAAAACATCGCCGTTGAGACTTATTCTTCGTTGATCTTCGAGTGTTCCCAAATTCATATCTGTACAGTCCTTGGTTGGTTTTCTATTCTATAAAGTACCGCTTGAATGCGAGTAGCTAGAAGTCCATTAAACACAGATAGGTTTATTTGGCATTAGAAATACCCTACCTAGTAGTGTATGTGCATAATCATTGGTTTTCGATTTCCGGTTGGTTGTATTGATGCATCGTATACTCGTTGGATTTTATTGCATCGTTGTTTCTCCGGTTGTTCGTGCATAGTATAGTATGCACTATACTTGCACATTGCATACTAACGACTGTTGGCTTACATTTGGTTAAGTCGTCGTTAGTCATATTGATGCTCGAGTCACTCAACCACTTGTTGTCGTGGTAGTATTAGAATGCGAGCATTTGTCCTGTTATACCAAACAGTGACACCCTCACCGTTGTTTTTAGAGCGATGAGCTGTTGGTGGCTCACCCTCATCGTTGTTTTTCAAGGGATATTGTAGTTGTTGATAGCTCCCCCGATGTATGTGAGTTTGGAGTGTAGACTACCCAGCATCCTGTCCACTCAACCACACCTTATGTGGTATTTGTTGTTGGAGTGCGCACAGTTGTCACATCCCTACCCACTCGGTCACACAGATGGGATGTGTTGACGGCTTGACTGGCGTCAGGGGTGACACATGTCCTTGCATCATGTGCATACGTATTTCTTTTATGCATTTGCTTATGTTTGATGCACTTATATGAGCTATGATTGTTGCACATGTTTGACATGCATGTATATCTTGATATTATTGTTGTTGAGTTGTTCTATACCTGCTTAGTCGTTATTCGGACTTTATACCATGTTGATTTACATATGTTATGCATGATTAGGTTTCTATATTTCCTTATGGACTGTTCCCTGTTGGATTCTCTACTTGGTTATCTTGTATTATGCCATGCTTATTGTCTACTCATATACCCGCAGAGTCCGCCCGGACTCACCACTCTAACTTTCTTCTTTGTTGTTTCAGATAGCAGGTAGTCGTATTTCGTGGAGCCAGGAGAGGATCCAGTCGCCAGTCCCCAGAGTTGAGTTGCATTTCCATATTTGGTATAGTTGTTTTGTTTTCAGTACTTGGTATAGTCGCCTCGTATTTGTTGTCATTTTGTTTTGTCGTTATCAGAGACATTTGAGTTCTCTTTTGGATTCTTGTTTCATTTTATGTTTAAGGTGGTTGAGCCACCAGTTATCTTTTATGTTAATATAAACTGCGTGGTGATGTTTATTTTTTGTTATGATGGCTGAGCCATCTTTTATGATGAGAGTATATGTATTATTGCTCCATATTGTCCGTCGTACAGGGGAGATGCTGCCCGATTTTTGAGGAAGCATGTGCCTCTTGGGCGTGACACCAACAGCCTCACCCCTTTAACATATGTAGTGCCAAGTCTGTGATACACTTCAAGGCCTTACTCGATCAGAACAACCTAGAACAGAATTCCAATTCACAACAGATCTGCTCTACAACCAATCCTAAATCTGATCAGAGTATCAAAGAAAGCTTTCACCAATTGAAATCTTAGTTGCACAACCACTCACCTGAAAATGCGCCAGAAACATTGCACCCCTGCGCAGATCTGATCAAGCTGACCGTGAGGAAGAAGCTTCACTAGGCTCGAATTCAAATCCAAGCTTGGAGCTCAGTAAGATGCTACCATGTCGAAGATCACCCTCGACCTTGAGATCTAATTCCCCGCAGTTACGGATCGACTGCCCATGGCCGCAAACGATCATGTGGATACGGAGATCATAGGTTAGAGTCAATGAGGTCGAAGAAGAAGAAGAAGAAGAAGAAGCCGGAGCGCTGAGATCGTAGCAAGAGATCGGGAGGGAATGTGTCCGATCGAGGAAGAGGCGAGGAGGAGTTTGGGTCGGCCTCGGTCGAGGGAGAAGATCATAGAGGGCGCTGCTTCTTCTTGTTCAAGGGGAAGAGGAGAAGGAGTAGATCGCGATCTTGCCTGTGATCGCATGGAGAAGACTCAGCCGCTCGGCTTCAACCGCGGCTAGGGTTCGCCGAGAGAAGAAGATGAAGAAAGGGGAGTCGATCAGCCTGTCTTGGCTGCGGTGATTTGGGTTCCAATTTTATTAGTGGGAGGGCTTTTTACATAATAGCCCTAAATTTTCCCAAAATTTCAAACCCTACCCTTAGGATAAGGGTTTTAGCATTTAAGCCCTCTAATTTTCTGTATTTTAACACCCTAAGTTTCTAATTTTTACCTTTTAAACCCTTAAATTTTGGCATTTAACATGTATGCATCCGAGGGATGAGAGTCAAAGGAAGAGAACTTCAAATGACAAGTCTGGGAAGTGGACTTTAAGGCATACGCGAAGGATGGACTTCGAAGAGGTTAAGAGTGAGTTTGTAACCTGGGTAGTCAATTGGAGGACGAATTAGTCTACTGGCAGCATTTGGTGAAACTTACAGAAAGATCAGTCGACTAGAATTGGCACCAGTCGACTAATGCTTTGAAAAAAAACTAGTCGTTGGCTAGCCGTTGGATGTGTCCAACTGAGAGGACCAATCGACTGGGGTCTGAACCAGTCAACCAGTAACGGGTCTGAGCTGTTTTGTCAACAACTCTTTCGTCTACTAAAGGGGAAGCTTTGAGGCTTGAGAAGGATTAGATGTTCTGTTGAAAACCTTCTTGATCAAGTACTCAAAGCTCCAATGCTCAATCTCTTCCCCTTAACCCTAAGCTCAATCTAGTAAAGGGAAGAGAGATCTTTGTGAGAGGTTGTTCTCCATCGAGAAGGAAAAAAGCTTAGGCAGAGATTGTCGGGGACTAATCCACCGACGGATTGAGGGGTTGTCCACCTCAAGGATACGTTGTGGAATAGGAGCAAGCAATCTCTGAACCATGTAAAGGTTTTTGTGTTAGTGTTTGTTCTTTATTATTTAGTTTGTATTTCGGTTACACTACTAACCTTATAGGAAGAATAAGCATTTTGAGTGATGAACTATTCGCCCCCTCTAGTCGGGCCTCCGATCTTCTACAAGTGGTATCAGAGAGTAAGGTCACTCTTCAAGGACTAACCGCCAAGAAGAGCAACTTCATAAAAAATGATTGGCTCACACATCCAACCACCTATGTTTGAAGGTGTTTTTTCATGGTGGAAAAAAATGACGGTATTCCTCGAAATCGATTTTGATGTAATGTTGATTATGAAAACTGATTTTGAGATGCCTAGGGATCAAGATAATAAGTTAATTGAGAAGACAAGGTGGAACAAGAAGCAAAAGAAAGATTTTCTAGCAAACTGAAAAGCATTGCATCATTTACTAAGTGTTCTCCCTCAACAAGTGATAACTCGAATTGGAAATTATACAAGTGCCAAAGAATTATGGGAAAAGCTAGTAGAGCTTCATGAAGACACATTGGAAGCTAAGTTAGCAAGAAGAGACCTTCTCTGAACTCAACTCAACAATATCAAACTTGAAAAAGGAGAAAAGGTATCCTCACATTATGTTAGAACTAAATAAATATTATGTAAACTAACAAGTGTAGGTGAGCAACTCTCAAACCATGACATCATAATGAAAGCCATCAATGTCTTCCTAAGAATCTCAACTTGGAGTTCAATTGTAGATTCATACTATATTTCACAGGATCTAGAGAAGATTTCTCTAGATGAGTTTTTCTCAACCATGGAGCTTCATGAGACTTGGATCAAAGGATTGGATGGAGAAGCTCATAAACTGAGAGGAGTAACCCTTGTGGCAAACAAGGGAAAGGGGAAGAAGAGAAAGTCTTCATCCTCTGACTTCAAAGAATCAAGCGCCTCTATGGATAGTGATGAGAAGGCATACATGGTAAGAAAAATGAGAAATGTCTTCAAACACTTTTTCACTAATAAATCTCATGCTAAGAAAAGCTCAAAAAGTAAAAGTCAACCAAGAAAGATTATTTACTATAATTGTCAAGGAATCAAAAGAAAAAGGGAAGCAACTCTAAAGCTTAGTTGCAACATAGGATGATACGTCATCATCGGATGAAGAGGAGCACATTATCTCCCACTTTGCTTTTATGGGAGTTGATGGCTTAGACTCCACATCATGTGAAGATGAAGAAGAGAGCTCAAGTGAAGGGGGAGGTCTTCTTTCGGATTCAGATATCTTGGTAAGTGAGGTATATAATATACCTACTACCACTTTAGTTAAGATTATTTCAAGCACGTATGATGATTTAGTTATGGCTAAAAGAAAATTCAAATATTTAAAAAATGATATTTGCATGCTTAATGAAAAACTAGAATCCATAACACTTAAAGATGATATGAATGCTTCCTCTATCCTGAATGATTCATATTTAGAAGAAGAAAATAAGGATT
Source organism: Boesenbergia rotunda (assembly GCA_024364735.1). Taxonomy (NCBI): domain Eukaryota; kingdom Viridiplantae; phylum Streptophyta; class Magnoliopsida; order Zingiberales; family Zingiberaceae; genus Boesenbergia; species Boesenbergia rotunda. The sequence goes on along the minus strand of JAGFNQ010005586.1, from coordinate 294,690 downwards.
TAAGAGAGAAGGTAGATTATATTACTAAAACCCTTAGGAAATTTAAAATTGGCTCTAACACTCTAGACATGATTATTAAGAGCCAAAGAGCAAACTTCAAGAAAATGAGGCTAGGATATAATCAACCAAACTATGAAAAAACCTATTATTACTTGCTTGCTAGGGAACAATCAAGAACAAAAATCTTAGATAGGAAATGGATCCCTAAGGAGTACTTGGTTAATCCAATTAGGAAGAATTTCTATTTGGTGCCAAAATCAATCCTCAAGGGTTAGAGGATTTAAGGATAAGTTAATCATGTATGTTAAAATTTAAATTTTTGAAAAATGGTTGACTTGGTACATTAAGGAGGAGCACTTAGCCTAAATACACTTCATGATAAAAAGGGCTAAGTAGAGGTTATATTGATTTCATCTCATAATGACTTGATTTATGCCTTTATGCATGTGAGATGTTAAGATGATACAAATAATTCACTTGTGCTTATGACATTTTGATAAGTTATTAGATGTATCATTTTAATAATAATAGACGTTATGGAGAAAACAAATGTATAATTAATAGACATTTTGCCCATAGATCATTATTGGATATTTTTAAAACAATTCTATCTTTTACTTGCTATGGTATAGATTTGAAAAATATATGATTTCAAAACAAGAGTTTAAAATTGATACAAAGTTAGTTGTTTTTCAAGATTTTGAGTTTTGCTCAAAAATTCAAGAATGCTTTAACTTTTCATGCAAACTTATTTTTCCCTATTAGAAGATATTAAAAGAAATATATTTGCAAAATTTCATGATTTTTTAAATTTATGGAATTTTTAATATATTTTTTAAATTCAGCTTAGAAGGTTGAAATTTGAAATAAATTTGTGTCAATCAACTGGTGCGGAGGTCCAGTCAACTGATGCTCTGATTTATTGATTTCTGATTATTTTTAGAATTAAAACTCACTTTGTTTTACTTTGATGTCATAGGTTAACATGGATTGGTACAATCTTTTTGATGGTGTCAAATGGGGAGAATGAAAGGGTTTAAGTTAGAACTTAATTTATTTCTCCATGTTTGAATTTGAAATGTATGTGATAGAGCATAGATTAAGGGGGAGCTTGCATGTTTATGTCTCATGTTATACTATGTCTCTAATTTTTAAATTGCTATTTTTGCCTAATTTAAAAATATTATCACACATCAAAAAGGGAGAGATTGTTGGTACAATAACCTAGGTTTGATCGGGTAGATTAGGATTTTGATGTGTATGCCAATATGATTAATTTAGGTTTTCATATTGGTTTGATGTGTGTATTAAGTCATGCAGAACTTGATGAACCACACATGAGGAATAACGGAGTGAAGCTATCCGAGAGATGAGAGCCAAAGGAAGAGGGCTTCATAGGGCGAGCTGAGGAAGTAGACTTCAAAGGCATGCGTGAAGGATGACATTGAGGTAAGCCGTGAGCTTATATACATCCGAGGGACGAGAGCCAAAGGAAGAGAACTTCAAAGGGCAAGCCGAGGAAGTAGACTTCTAGGCATACACGAAGGATAAACTCCGGAAAGGTTAAGAGTGAGTTTGTAAGGTGGGTAGTCGACTGTAGGAGGAATCAATCAACTGACAGCATTGGGCGAAACTCACAAAAAGATCACTCGACTGGGGTTGGCACCAGTCGACTGACGCTTTGAAAAGAACTAGCCGTTGGCTGTGTCCAATGGAGAGGACCAGTCGACTAGGGTCTGGACCAGACGATTGATAATGGGTCTGAGCTATTTTGTCAACAGTTCTTTTCTCTACTTAAGGGGAAGCTTTGAGTCTTGAGAAGGGTTAGATGTTCTATTGAAAACCTTCTTGATCAAGTGCTCAAACTCCAACGCTCAATCTCTTCCTCCTAACCCTAAACTCATTCTTATAAAGGGAAGAGAGATCTTTGTGAGATTATTCACCACCGAGAAGGAGAAAGCTTAACCGGAGATTGTTGAGGACTAATCCACAGACGGATTGAGGAGTTGTCAACCTCAATGACAAGCCGTGGAGCAAGCAATCTCCGAACCATGTAAAGGTTTTGTGTTAGTATTGGTTATTTATTATTTAGTTTGTATTTCCGCTACGCTACTTACCTTGTAGAAAGAACAAGCATTTTGGGTGACAAGCTATTCACCCCCTCTAGCCTGGCCTCCGATGTTCTATAGAGTGATCATAATCGTCGTATCATTTTTATTGAGCTTCCAACATCATTTCTCATGGTCGAATCATATTCAAAAAATTGCTGCTCTCGATATGGTGTATTGTAATGATGTTTGAAGGTATAGATACATTTAAGACACCTGCCTAAGCGCATAGATCCTAGTCTTATATCAATTCGAGGTCGCTTGGTCTATTAATTAGTTTTGGTTAAAATTAACTAATGGACCTTAACAACTCTAAAAATAAAAAATTTCATATCCTAAGTAAGAAGGAAGATCAAGTATCTCAAATATGCTATGTTTAGATGTCCATCATCGCCATAGCATTTTTATTGAGCTTCCAACATCGTTTCTCATGACTGAATCATGTTCAAAAAATTGTTGTTCTCAATATGGTGTTTCGTAAGAATATTTGAGAGCATAGATGAATTCAAGACACTAGCCTAAGCACATTAAACCTGGTCTTATATCAATCTGAGGTCATTTGATCCATCAGTTCATTCTAGGCAAAATCGGCTAATGGACCTTGATAACTCTAAAAATCAAAAATTTCATATCCTAAAAAGGAGGAAATCTCAAGGATCTCAAATATAATGTGTTTAAGTTATCATCATCGCCGTATCATTTATATTGAACTTTCGACATCATTTCTTGTAGTTGAATCATTTTCAAAAAATCACTGCTCTTGTTATGGTATATTACAATGTTGTTTGAGGGCATAGCTACATTCAAAACACCTACCCAAGCACATACGATCTGGTCTCATGTCAATTCGATGTCATTTGGTCTATCAATCGATTTTGGTCAAAATTGACTAATGGACCTTACCAACTCTAAAAATTGAAAATTTTATATCCTAAGAAAGAGAGAAGATCAAAGATCTCAAATATGGTATTCTTTAGTGATCATCATCATCGTATTATTTTTATTGAGCTTCCGACATTGTTTCTCATGATCGAATTATGTTTAAAAAATCGCTACTCTCAATATGATATATCAAAAAGATGTTTGAAGGCATAGATACATTCATGACACTTGCCCGAGCACATAGGGATATAGTCACATGTCAATTTGTTATCGTTTGTTCCATCAACTAGTTTTGGTCAAAATCAATTGATGGACCTTAGTTCCTAGCAACTCTAAAAATTGAAATTTTCATTTCGTAAGAAAGAGGGAGGATCAAAGATTTCAAATATGGTGTATTTAAGTGATCATCATCGCCATATCATTTTTGTTAATCTTCTAACATTATTTCTTATAGTTGAGTCATGTTCAAAAAAATCGAGCCATGTTCAAAAAAATCGAGTCATGTTCAAAAAAATCTCTATTCTTGATATGTTGTATCGGAAGAATGTTTCAGGACATAATACATTCAGGACACCTATCCGAGCACATAGAATATGGTCTCATATTAATCCAAGGTCGTATGGTCTATCAGTTTATTTTGATAAAAAAAAAATGGATGATGGACCTTAGCAACGCAAAAATTAAAATTTTCATAACCTAAGAAAGATTGAAGATAAATGATCTCAAATATGTTGTGTTTGATTGATCATCATCAATATATAATTTTTATTGAGCTTTCGACATCATATCTTATGCTTGAATCATGATAAAAAAACTCATTGCTTTTGATATAGTATATCGTAATAATTTTGAGGGTTTCACGCCCCGAGAGGCCCGTGCTCACTCGAAAATATAGCAGCACCTCCCCTGTATGGCAGACAATCTGAAACCTTTATACATACACACACCTCAACCATAACAATATAGCTCAGCCACACTCAGCTGGCGTTCACACCAATACAACCACACAATTAAATAATATAACTGACAATTAATAAACAAAATAAATATAATCTCTATAGCTAAGCACAACAAATCGAAATCCAGCGGAAATAAATAAATACACGTTCGAAGGAAAACCCATATACCATCCAAAATGATAATAAAACCAAAAATAACACTAATACTATAAAACTACTACAAGAGTACGAAAACCAATAATAATACTCAAACTGGGAGACTGACAGCTGAATCCTCTCCTAGCGGCACAATACATAGTTATCAACTACCTAAAACAAAAAGAAGAACGAGGGATGGTGAGTTCCGGATGGAACTCTGTGGGTATAAGAACAGATAAATGCATGATATATAAAAGGGTAAAGCAAACATAAAGACAGCAAAGGGTATACAGTCTCCGGAAATAAAAACATAAACAAAATGCATCTATACAAATAAAATATACATGAAAATCATATAACAAGTAGAGGCAAAATCAGAAATCCCCCCTAACACCTCCATAAACAGCTAATACTGTCGAGCATATCTAGATCATATAATCAAATGCATATCATAACCATATATGCATGTCAATCAAATGCAACAATCATAGCTCAAACAAATGCATCAAACACAAGCAAATGCACAATGCACAATATGCACATGATGTCATGACCTGCACTGTACACACACCAACCACCGCTGTATTGGGTAGGTTGAGTCGACAAGATACAAGCGCCAAGCACCTGAGGCTATGCAAATACACCACGACAACCGTGACCCTGATATGAAAAATCCTGAAACACCTGGGGGACCTCGAAACACCTAGGGAGTATCAACTGTTTGCACACAACTACAACTGAGCGTGGCACAACAGGAAAATATACCTAATGGCCGGTCTCAACCACCAAGGAGCTCGTGGTCGTCGGCCTGAATGCTATGATTCATGCCACTAATATACACCACCTCAATTAAATCCAAAACCATGCAAAACAAAAAACACCAATAACACCAAAATAGGAAAACATTCGAAAGCACAAGCAACACCAAAATAAATAAACATGCACTAATCTACTGGGTAGGGTTTATCTAATGTCAACCAAACCCTAGATAGGTCAAATGATTATTCCACAGTACACGCGTACACACAGTACGCTTTAGATCAGAAGCCAAGAGATGAGACTGTGTAACTGAACAATTTGAATTACTACTCAAAGGTCAAACAAGAATAAGTATCAAACAGGAAAACAAGGAAAATAGATATAAGGTGAAACAATCCTACTCAGAAATTAAACGATCATGCATTTAAGGTAAACGTTCTACAGAAATCAAGGGAGAAGTACCCGCCTTCGAAATGTAGTGCATATCTGAAAGAAATTCCAGTCTAAATAATCTGCAACCAACTAGAATCCTGTATCAAGGACCAAGTTAAACTATTTATATATTTATAATTTAGCTAAACTAGCTATTAAACATATTTAGGATTAAACCTAATTACACCATCCCCATAATTAACCCTTAACCTAACCTAGCTATTAGGTTAACTCTCGCACTACAAATAGGTGAACACTAAGCTAACCCTTAATCAAACCTCACCTACATAATCAGATTAAAATTACACCAAAAATTCCCACAACACAACTCAAGAGGAAAGGGAAGGAAACAAACATGGTCAAAGATTAAACCCAAGCTTTATTCAAGACCTAGATTAGGAAGTAAATCGACCCCACAACACTCACGACAGGTTGTTTTATTCAAAACCTCATTCAGTTAATACCAAAACCTAATAGCAAGATAAATTCCAACACAAATACAGATCAAACTTGTCCATCCAAGACCCCACGATATTAGCTACATGATCAAAACAAAATCTAACAAAGCTAATCCAAAACACTATCAACTCCCAAATGCAATAATCTAGCCCCCCAAATCTGTGCCTCACGGCAAAGGTTCCTAATCACAAACCAATTCTAAGATGATCAACTAAGCTTCAATTAATCAAGGGTTTAATCTACTAATTCCAAGATGATCTCACAAAGCCAAGATAGTCGGGTGCACCAGACGCTGATCCAGCTTAAGTGATCAAGGTTCAAGGTTACTCGGGTCGAGGTCGGTCAGCGATATCCGGTCGGATGTTCTCGGTCGGGAGGCACCGATCGGGGATGTTCGGTCGGGCAAAGTTAGGGGCACCTGTCAGACCCCCTAGAAAAGGAAGCATTCGGTACAGAGTGGTCCTCCTGGTCGGGAGCTCCTGGTCGGGCGGGCCCGGTCGGGAATCACCGGTCGAGGGTGTTTGATTAGGCAAAGTTAGAAGCACTTGTCAGGCCAAGGAAGCACGCAGTACGGAATGGTCCTCTAGATCGGGGATTCCTGGTCGGAAGTGCTCGGCCGGGCACTCTGGGTTGGGCACCTGGGCACCGTTCCCAAAACGTGAGCAGTAGAGAAGCCTGGCCTATTCGACCCACCATTTTTAGCCACTCGGTCAAGGTCTAGAAGGCTCGTAGCTGCCAGATTAGACGTCCCCGAGTGATCGAAGGGCCACATCAGCAAGGGGATCTCCCAAATCTCCCCATTAGGAGGAAAAGACAACTATCCTAATCATGACCTGACAAAGTAGCAGACATTAATTAAGAACAGAAGTGACAGTTTGGGTAGGTTGTCAGGAGGTTGTGGCAGTCTCATAGACTGGCCAAGGCTGCCAATTAGTCAGCTTGTTAGTAGAGCAGGTTTTAATGAGATAGGACAACTCTGACAAGACAGAGGGCTTCCCCTCCCCTATATAAACCCCCCTTGGAGCTCCAAAAAAGAGGTTCAGCATTTGAAATCTTGCCTCCACCTATGTGTTCTTGTTTTTGGTCCGACCTGAGTCACCCTTGTCCTACTAAGCTCTCAAGTCTGACCCTGTCTCACCCACTATCGCAACCGAGGTCATCTTGGTTAGACCGAGTCATCCGAGTGAGAACCTTCTTCACTTGTCGACCGAATCAAATTTGGCATCGTCTGTGGAAACTTAGACTGATCGAAAGACGAAGATGAGTGACTCTAACAGGGTGGTCGTTACTCTCTCACAAGAAGACCTTAATTTTCTGATAGCCACCAAAGCTCAGAAGCTAGCAGTCGAGCAGAAGGCGGTCGGCCGCCCGACTCAGGAAGGTCCTTCCGAGTCAGTTGCTTGCGCTGGCATAGAAGGCGGAGTTCGCCCGGGTGATAGCCCCCACTTCCTCCGAGCGCTCTTTGGCCCTGCTGAAGGTGTCGAACAATCTGACTCACAGGAAGTTTCTTCCAGCCAAGCAAGAGTTAACAAAGGGAAGGCCCCAATTAGCCAGGCCCTAGCTGAGCGCACAGGATTTCCCTTCTCTAGTCATGTTCTGCTAGAGCCCATCCCCAAACATTTCCGGCTCTTGGCCATCCCAGAATATGGAGGATCTATAGACCTAGAGGAACACTTAATAAAGTTTGAGAATGCCGCCTTGCTGCACCAATACTTAGATAGTATCAAGTGTCGAGCGTTCCTGACCACCCTGGCAGGGCCTGCTCAACGCTGGTTCGATAGGTTCCCGGAGGGGTCTGTGCGGGAGTTTGTTGACTTCAAAAGACTTTTCCTCCAGCACTTTGGAAGTAGTAAGAGGCATTACAAAACCAGCCTTAATCTCTTCGCCCTGAAGCAGAGGCCCAAGGAGTCCTTTCGGGCTTACATCAAGAGATTTAACTAGGTTGCATTGGATGTGCCCACTACCACCTCGGAGGTGCTGATCAGTGCCTTCGCCCAAGGCCTACAGGAAGGAGAGTTCTTCAGGTCACTGAACTGAAAACCCCCGAAAGACTTTGAAAGCCTCCTGAGCAAAGCCGCAAAGTACGTGGATGTAGAGGAAGCACAAGCTGCTCGAAGACGGGAGGTCGGGCCACCACCTGTGGCTCCTCATAGTCAAAGAACAACACCTCCTGGGGGACCCCTCCTGTAGCGACCCGCCTTCTCTACCTTCAGACGGATCGTTACTTCTCTCTTTACTTCTCTACTTTTGATACATGACTAAAAATGCGGAAATCTTTTTTTTTTTAAACTTTTAAATTCATCTAACAATCATATTCTAACTCAAGCAATCATACATATTAACATATCACACTTACCATCCCGAAAACTCGCAATTGGTACACTTGTTGCTTGCCTCGCCCAACTCAAACTGCAGGTATCAGTCGACTGATACTGCATCAGTCGACTGATAGGCCTGTGATCTGAATTACAGGTTTCGGCACTTGCTTCAAAGGTCCACCAATCATGTATTTTCGAGCCATATAATACTATGATGTCATTTCTATACTCTATGTCAGTTTTCTAAACAATTTAGCCAATCAAAATGAATCCATAAACTTGGAATTTAGACTTTTGCGGAAGAAAATAAACTATAAAAGTTATATGAACTTTAACGCTAAAGTTTGTACCAATCTTGACTTCTATACATCCATAAAACCAAATACATGCTCTATGACCTTTCTAAAGCATCATGAAATGTGAATGCAACTTTTCTAAGCATTTTTAAGCAATGAAACTTAATTCAAAGAGAATTTGATACTATCTTGGCTCATGCGTCTATTTTCTAACAAAGTATCAATATCTCCATCTACTCACATTTCCACTCATCCAATGCAAGCATAAGAATATATAAGCTAAATGAAATGACATGAAATCTTTACTCTAAGAAATTAAGCATGTAAATCTGTCCAAAACTCAAATGTTCGCTAAACTTTATAAAGCAAGAACTTGAAATTCAAATGAACTATAACATTGTGAATTAAATAACTAAATTGTCTTGTGCCTAAGATCTTCTCCATAATCAGCCACCACACACACTCTACTCAGCACCGCCTCGTCGTCTTCCTTCAGAATTGCTTGCCTTTACCTTTATCTGCAATAAGAGGAAAAATGCAACTAGTAAGCAAAAAGCTTAGTAAGTACTATCTAGCTCACAAAAACTCGAAATATGCAAACATGCTTCTAGATCAAACTGAAAATCATATGAGATACTAATATGCTTGAAAGGAAACTAAGAACATGTATAACTCAAAACATGCATACTCAAGCAATAATAAATCTCATTTTACTTTTCTTGGCTCAACTTGAAACTTTAGCTCTTCTTTAACTTTTTGAAAACTCTTTAAATCTTCGAAACTTTGCTAAAGCATATACTTGAAAATAATAATCACTTGGATCCACTGAAGACGTAAGTACCATCTGATATGCGCGTTCCCTAAAAGGTTGGGGTAGCGAGCCACCAATCCTAATAGAGCAGACCTTGGTCTACCAGGGCCAAGACCTTGGAATTGGACACCTGGATTTCTTTAACGACGCCCTTGGACGCCGGGTACTGGCCTTATAAAATAAAATAGCTTTTCTTTCTTTTCTTTCTGATCTGTAAATGCCTTGGCATTTTCTGGAGCACCTTGCGTGCTAAAATCCCTAAGTCTTGACTTTTGGGGATTTCTTAAGGCCTTGGCCTTTTCTTTTCTTATCTTTATCTTCTCTTTTCTTTTCTCATAGCTTTTCTTGGTCCCTAATCTCATATAGGACACTCAATAAAATATATAAGCATATAATGAACTAAGATCACATGCAAAAACTAAAAACTAAAAGAAATATCTCTTTTAAGAACTTTTAAAGGAAATTCTCACGGAAAAACCGCCTCTTACTGCAGGTGAGCAGTACTTACATTGATATCTTGGACTTACAACCAAGAACGGCGTCGGAGGTTCGAGAGAAACTTGAGATCTCGGAGAATTCTTCGCGCCTACGCGTTCCTCTCGTCGCGGGGATCCCGAATATTAGAAAATCTCTTGAAGAAGAGCCTTGATCAGCCCTCTAGGCCTTGGTGTGGCGTGCGCACAAGAGAGGAGAGGGAGAGGGGTCGGCGCAACCTTGGGAGAGGGAGAGGGTTTGAGAGAAAATAAAACTTCTCTCTTTAAGTATCTATTTATACTCATGGGGCGGATTGACCTAACTACCACTTAAATACATGTCTCTCCATTCTTTTTTGTGCTTGATACCTAGCCCAGCTGGTCGTGCGCTCCCTTGGTCTCGTGGTGGTCGCGGGTTCGAACTCTCGCTGCCCCTTAGTGGTTTTTTCCTTTTTTTTGCTTTCTTTCCTTTTTTTTAAAATACCAAACGGACTCGGAAAATTCCATAAAAATATTCTAAAAATTCCTAAAAATACCTAGAATATTTCTAAACCATTTTTAAATAATTCTAAGGACTTTAAGAACTAAAAATGGGAATTTTGGGGCGTTACAATCCCCCATACCTTATGAAAAGTTCGTCCTCGAACTTAGAATAATTCTGGATATCTCTCTCTCATGCTGTCCTCACGTTCCCAAGTAGCCTCTTCATGCTTTTGATTCTGCCAGATGACCTTCACTAGTGGCACTTCTTTGTTTCTTAATCTTTTAACTGCTTTGTCCACTATCTGTGTCGGTCTGCTCTCATAACTAAGATCTTCTTGGATCTGTACTGACTGAGGCTGAATCACTTGGCTAGGGTCGTGAATACACTTCTTTAGCATAGAGACATGAAAGGTACTGTGGATAGCTGACATATCCTCTGGTAGGTCCACTCATATGCTACCTTACCAACCCTCTTTATGATCTTGTAGGGTCCTATGTAGCGAGGACTTAGCTTGCCCTTCTTGCCAAATCTCACCACTCCCTTCATGGGAGCGACCTTGAGAAATACTGAATCTCCAACTTGGAATTCAAGTGGCCTACGGCGTGTGTCAGCATAACTTTTCTGTCTACTCTGGGCAGTCTCAATCCTCTGGCGGATCGTCTGGATAGCCTGAGCGGTCTCATCTATAAGCTCAGTCTGGCTGCCTAATCCTGACTCCATCTCTTTCTTCTCACCCGCTTCTTGCCAACATATGGGTGATCTGCATTTCCTGCCATACAATGCCTCATAAGGTGCCATCCTGATGGTGGCCTGATAGCTATTGTTGTAGGCAAACTCAGCTAAGCACAGAAATTTGCACCAACTACCTTTAAAGTCCAATGCACAAGCCCTGAGCATGTCTTCTAAAATCTGATTTACTCTCTCTGTCTGTCCATCTGTCTGGGGATGGAAAGCTGTGCTGAACTGAAGTCTGGTGCCTAAGGCGTCCTGAACACACCTCCAAAAATGGGAGGTGAATCGCCCATCTCTGTCAGACACGATCGACCTCGGAACTCCGTGAAGCCTGATCACTTCTTTCACGTACAGCTGTGCTAACTGCTCTACCGAATGCGACAACTTGATGGCTAGGAAGTGGGCAGACTTGGTCAATCTGTCCACTATCACCCAAATTGCATCATGTCCATGGGTGGTTCTTGGAAGACCTGTGATAAAGTCCATGGATATTTCTTCCCACTTCCACTCTGGAATGGGAAGTGGCTGTAGAACTCCTCCTGGTCTCTGGTGCTCTGCTTTGACTCTCTGGCAGGTCAAGCAGGTACTGATATATCTGGCCACGTCTCGCTTGAGTCCAGACCACCAGAACCTTTGCTTTAAATCTTGGTACATCTTGGTAGAACCAGGATGCATAGAGTACGGGGTACTGTGGGCCTCTTCTAGAATATTCTTCCTTAGTTCCTCATCATTGGGGATGCAAAGGCGGTCTCCAAGATAGAGTATGTCACTATCTGATACTCGAAACTCTGAATTTTCTGCCTCTTGGATCCCCTGCTTGATCTTCTGGATCTCTGGGTCTTGACTTTGCTTTCTTTGTATATCCACAAGCAGGGTTGACTCTAGAGTCAATGCAGAAAGTTGCCCAATTATTACCTCGACTCCAAAATCCTTTATTTCTTTCTGAAGTGGTAGAGACAGTGATGATAAGGACATCAGTGCTGCACAGGATTTTCTGCTCAGTGCATCTGCCACTTTATTAGCTTTACCTGGGTGGTAGAGGATTTCACAGTCATAATCTTTGATCAACTCTAGCCACCTGCGCTGCCTCATATTCAGATCCTTCTGAGTGAAGAAGTACTTCAAACTCTGATGGTCTGTGAAGATTCTGCACTGCACTCCATACAGGTAGTGTCTCCAAAGCTTCAGTGCAAAAACCACAGCTGCTAGCTCAAGGTCGTGGTAGGGTAATTCTTCTCATAGTCCTTGAGCTGTTTGGAGGCATATGCTATTACTTTACCATCTTGCATGAGGACAGCTCCAAGGCCCATCTTGGATGCATCACTGTAATGTCAAAGGCCTTGTCACTCTCTGGAACAGTCAGGATGGGAGCACTAGTCAATCTCTTCTTCAGTTCTAAGAAGCTGTGCTCGCATTTATCTGACCATTCAAACTTCTGTTCTTTCTGGTCAAGGCTGTGAGTGGAGAGGCTATCTGGAAAAGTCCTCCACAAATTTTCTGTAATATCCTGCCAGGCCTAAGAAGCTTCTGATCTCACTGGCATTCTTGGGTCTACACCAGTTGCTGACTGCTTCTATCTTGGCTGGATCAACTTGAATGCCTTCTTTGGATACAATGTGACCTAGGAAGGTCACCTGATCTAGCCAAAACTCACACTTTGAGAATTTTGCATAGAGCTTCTCCTGCTGAAGGATCTGCAGCACTATCCTCAAGTGTGTAGCATGGTCCTCTGGAGTCTGTGAGTATATGAGAATATCATCAATAAATACAATGACGAATTTATCGAGATACTCCCTGAAGATGTGGTTCATCAGCTCCATGAAGACTGCTGGAGCATTGGTTACTCCAAAAGGCATTACTACAAATTCGTAGTGGCCGTATCTTGTCCTGAAGGCCGTCCTGGGGATGTCACTTTCTTTAACCTTTAGCTGATGATACCCAGAACGCAGATCTATCTTCGAGAACACTGTAGCCCCTTTGAGTTGATCAAATAAATCATCTATTCTAGGAAGGGGGTACTTGTTCTTGATGGTCACCTTATTCAGAGCTCTGTAGTCTATGCACAGACGCATAGACCCATCCTTCTTCTTGACGAAAAGTACAGGAGCTCCCCAGGGTGAATGACTCGGGCGAATGAAGCCCTTGTCTAGTAGCTCCTGGAGTTGCTCTTGTAATTCCTTCAACTCTGCTGGAGACATACGATATGGGGCCTTCGAGACCGGACCGGTACCGGGCACTAGCTCGATCTCGAATTCCACTTCTCTGTTGGGAGGTAGTCCAGGCAATTCTTCTGGGAACACTTCTGGATATTCGCAGACTACCCGTACATCCTCCTGCTTGAGTTCTTTCTTTGCTTCTGAGTCCACTATGTGTGCAAGAAAACCAGCACACCCTTGCTCTAGCATCTGGTGGGCTGCCAAGGCTGAGAGAAATTTCTGAGTCTTCCTCCTTGGGGCTCCCTGAAACTCGAATGGTGGTTCCCCTTCTGGGCTGAAAAACCACCTTCCTTCTACGGCAGTCCACTGAAGCGCTGTACTTACTGAGGAAATCCATGCCCAGTATGATGTCGAAGTCTTGCATCGCAAGAACTATCAGATCGACATATAGCTCTCGGTCTGAAATCTTGATTGGCACAGCCCGGAGCCTCTGGGTGGACTCCATGATTTCCCCTGAAGGGAGAGTTGTCAGGAATCTGGACTCCCAACTCTCTGCAGGCACCTGTAACTTACTAGCAAAAGGTACTGATACGAAAGAATGGGTCACCCCAGTGTCAAACAGTGTAGTAGCTAAATGCTGAAAAATAACTATTCGACCTGTTACGACCGTGGAGGCGCTGGCAGCTTCTTCCTTCGTGAGGGAAAAGACTCTGGCATTGGTTGGAACTGGTGCTGCTTCCAATCCTCCCTGACTGATCTGAGGTCCCTCCAGCATAGTAGGCATGTAATGTAACTGGGGCTTGCCTCCATACTGTACGGACTGCTGAGGAAGTACTTTAAACTTGTTTGGGCAGTCTCTGGATCTGTGTCCCTCTTGTCCACATGAATAGCATCCTGTTACACCCAAAAGGCATGTTCCTGGATGGTTCCTCCCACACTTAGGACAAGGTGGATACCTAGCTTGCTTATTCTCTGGTTTTCCTTTCTGGCTGCCAGGCCACTGCTTCCTTTTGTGGTTCTTGTTCTTCCAGTTCTGGTTATTTGGCTGAGGCTTCTGGCCTCCAATTGTCTTGTTCTCAATCAGGACTGGCTTCTGCTGTGCTTGCTGTGCCTTGATGCTATTCAGGTAGTGCTCTGAGATTAGAGCACTACTGACCAACTCCTCGCTGGTCTGGGGTCGGTGCATCCCGCTGTTCACGTTGAGTGCTATCTCAGGGTTCAGCATGCGGAGCATCAGTCTGACTCGCTCCTTCTCTGTGCTGACTAGCTCTGGGCAGAGGCGAGCTAGTCTGTTGAACTTTGCGACTGCTTCTCCCACTGGTAGGTTACCCTGTCTGAACTCCATGAAGTCTTCGAAGTGCTTGTTGGTAACCTTCATGTGGAAAAATTCCTCATAGAACTCGTGCTCAAAATCTGCCCAGCTCATCTGGTTGACTATCTTCTTACTCTTGACTCGCTCCCACCACATACGAGCATCTCCAGTTAGGCAGAAGGAGGCACATTTGACCTTCTCAACCTCTGGCCAGTCAAGAAGCTCCATCGTGCTCTCTAAAGTCTTGAACCAAGCCTGGGCATCCCAGGGCTCAGTCGTGCCTGAGAAGCTTTCAGGTTTCAGTCTCTGCCACTGGACGAGGTATGCTTCTTGTCTTCGGTTCACCGCAGGGGTCTCTTGGGGGACTGGTGGAACTTCAGCCACTACTGGAGTTCCCACTCCTGCAGTGGGTGGTGTAGGGGGCACTGGGTGCTGATTCGCCATCAGTGTGGCGATGGTCTTCTGTTGTTCTGTAATCTGAGCTTGCATTTGAGCAATGACTGCCATCAGGTTTGGCTGTTCTGTGCCAGGCTCACTGTTATCTTGAACTGGAGTTCTGTTATTAGCATTAGGAGCTCGGCCTCTTCTTGCCATCTAATAATGCATAAAGGAACAAGAAATCACTACTACATCTCTAGGTATAAACTTGTCTTCTTACTCAGTAACCTAATATACATTCTAGGGATTAAACATGATTCCATGATACTAAGGTATTAAACATGCTTCCTTGTTCTATGCACATATGAGTAAGTACTTAAGCATTTCTCTATACTGCAATTAAGTAAAGGAGCAATAGAAAAACTGAAACTTAAAGCTTTCTTACTTGAAGACGGCAAGGTTGATGCTGATGTGTGTGTGATGCTGGAGAATGGGAACTGCTCTGATACCACCTGTAGCGACCCGCCTTCTCTACCTTCAGACGGATCGTTACTTCTCTCTTTACTTCTCTACTTTTGATACATGACTAAAAATGCGGAAATCTTTTTTTTTTAAACTTTTAAATTCATCTAACAATCATATTCTAACTCAAGCAATCATACATATTAACATATCACACTTACCATCCCGAAAACTCGCAATTGGTACACTTGTTGCTTGCCTCGCCCAACTCAAACTGCAGGTATCAGTCGACTGATACTGCATCAGTTGACTGATAGGCCTGTGATCTGAATTACAGGTTTCGGCACTTGCTTCAAAGGTCCACCAATCATGTATTTTCGAGCCATATAATACTATGATGCCATTTCTATACTCTATGTCAGTTTTCTAAACAATTTAGCCAATCAAAATGA
>JAGFNQ010005586.1:249962-278839 GCA_024364735.1 Boesenbergia rotunda | reverse complement strand
CGAGCATCTCCAGTTAGGCAGAAGGAGGCACATTTGACCTTCTCAACCTCTGGCCAGTCAAGAAGCTCCATTGTGCTCTCTAAAGTCTTGAACCAAGCCTGGGCATCCCAGGGCTCAGTCGTGCCTGAGAAGCTTTCGGGTTTCAGCCTCTGCCACTGGACGAGGTATGTTCTTGTCTTCTGATCACGGCAGGGGTCTCCTGGGTGACTGGTGGAACCTCAGCTACCACTGGAGTTCCCACCCCTGCTGTGGGTGGTGTAGGGGGCACTGGGTGCTGGTTCGCCATCAGTGTGGCGATGGTCTCTGTTGTTCTGTAATCTGAGCTTGCATTTGAGCAATGACTGCCATCAGGTTTGGCTGCTCTGTGCCAGGCTCACTGTTATCTGGAACTGGAGTTCTGTTATTAGCATTAGGAGCTCGGCCTCTTCTTGCCATCTAATAATGCATAAGGAAACAAGAAATCACTACTACATCTCTAGATATAAACTGGTCTTCCTACTTAGAAATCTGATATCCATTCTAGGGATTAAACATGATTCCGTGATACTAAGGGATTAAACATGCTTCCTTGTTCTATGCACATGTGAGTAGTACTTAAGCATTTCTCTATACTGCAGTTAAATAAAGGAGCAATAGAAAAACTGAAACTTAAAGCTTTCTTACTTGAAGACGGCAAGGTTGATGCTGATGTGTGTGTGATGCTGGAGAATGGGACCTGCTCTGATACCAACTGTAGCGACCCGCCTTCTCTTTACCTTAGACGGATCGTTACTTATCTCTACTTCTTGACTTCTATACATGACTAAAGAAAATTGCGGAAATCTTTTTTTTTCTTTTAAACTTTTAAATTCTACTAGCAATTATGTTCTAACTTAAGCAATCATGTATAATAATACCATGTCATACTCTCTTCTCAATCCCATAGCCAATACCCATCGAAAACAACCTTACCCCTCTTAAACAGCCTGTATCAGTCGACTGATGACGTGGCAGTCGACTGATACGGCTGTAATCTGTTTTACAGATTTCGGCCCTTGCTGTCCAAGGCCACCATTCCTTCAATTTCGAGCCATATCAAACTACGACGTCATTTCTATACTCCATATCAGTTTCCTAAACGATTTAGCCATTCAAACGAATTCATAAACTTAAATTTAGGACTTTTATGGAAGAAAATAAACTAAACAAGTTTATATAAACTTTAACAATAGGTTTGTACCAATCTTGACTTCTAACCATTTAAACTCATCATACGAAGTTCTATAACATCACCAAGGCATTATGGAATGAGAAAGCAACTTTTCTAAACATACTTAAGCAATAAAACATGATTCAAAGGGAAATTGATACTATCTTGGCCCAAACACCTTTTTCTCTAACAAAGTATCAATATTTCTAACTACTCACTTTTCTACTTATCCAATGCAATCATAAAAGTATATAAGCTAAATGAAATGACATGGAATCTTTACTCTAAGCAATTGAGCATGTAAAACTATCCAAAACTCAAATACTCTATAATCTCCATAAGCAAGAGCTTGAAATTTGAATAAACTTAAACATTGCAATTCAAATAACTAAATAGTCTCGTCTCAAAGATCTCTCCATAATCAGCCACCACACACACTTTGCTCAGCACCGCCTCGTCGCCTTCCTTCAGAATTGCTTGCCTTTACCTTTATCTGCAATAAGAGGAAATGCAACTAGTAAGCAAAAAGCTTAGTAAGTACTATCTAGCTCACAAAAACTCGAAATGTGCAAACATGCTTCTAGATCAAACTGAAATCATATGAGATACTAATATGCTTGAAAGAAACTAAGAACATGTATAACTCAAAACATGCATACTCAAGCAATAATAATCTCAATTTACTTTTCTTGGCTCAACTTGAAACTTTAGCTATTCTTTAACTTTTGAAAACTTTCTTAAACTTTAGAAAACTTTGCTAAAGCATATACTTGAAATAATAATCACTTGGATCCACTGAAGACGTAAGTACCATCTCATGCGCGTTCCCTAAAAGGTTGGGGTAGCGAGCCACCAATCCTAATAGAGCAGACCTTGGTCTACCAGGGCCAAGACCTTGGAATTGGACACCTGGATTTCTTTAACGACGCCCTTGGACGCCGGGTACTGGCCTTATAAAATAAAATAGCTTTTCTTTCTTTTCTTTCTGATCTGTAAATGCCTTGGCATTTTCTGGAGCACCTTGCGTGCTAAAATCCCTAAGTCTTGACTTTTGGGGATTTTCTTAAGGCCTTGGCCTTTTCTTTTCTTATCTTTATCTTCTTTTCTTTTCTCATAACTTTCTTGGCCCTAAACTCACATAGGGTGCTTATCAAACATATACAAGCATATAAGAAACTAAGATCACATGCAAAAACTAAAGCAAAAAGGAAAAATTCTCTTTTAAAAACTTTTAAAGGAAATTCTCGCGGTAAAATCGCCTCTTACTGCAGGTGAGCATTACTTACATTGATATCTTGGACTTACAACCAAGATTGACGTCTAGAACTCGGAAGAAACTTGAGATCTCGGAGAATTCTTCACGTCTACGCGTTCCTCTCGTCGCGGGGATCCCGAATATAGGATTATCTCTTGGAGAAGGGTCTCGGCCGGCCCTCTTGGCTTGATGTTGGTGTCGCCCAAGAGAGGAGAGGGAGAGAGAAAGTCGGCGCAACTTGGGAGAGGGAGAGGGTTTGAGAGAAAATAAAACTTCTCTCTTTAATTAGCTATTTATACTTAAGGGGCGGATTAACTTAACTACAGCTTAAATATAGGTCTCCCCTTCCTTTTTTGTGCTTGATACCCCCAGCCCGGCTGGCCGCGCGCTCCCTTGGTCTCGTGGTGGTCGCGGGTTCGATCTCCGGCTGCACTTAATTAGTTTTTCCATTTTTGGCTTTTTTTCCTTTTTCTTTTTTTCTTTTTCCAAAAATACCAAACGGACTCAGAAAATTCCATAAAAATACTCTAAAAATTCCTAAAAATATCTAGAATATTTCTAAACCATTTCTAATTAATTCTAAGGACTTTAAGAACTAAAAATGGGAATTTTGGGGCGTTACACTTCTCTCATATCACTAACAGATATCTTCACCAAACCCTTACCTGAGTCTGAGTTTAGCTCACTAAGAAGGCAGTTAGGGTTATGCTTAGTAGAATAGGATTGCTCTACATGTGTTTTTCCAAAAACTATTTTATTACTTATTTGTTGTTTGATATATTTGAAAAATCATTTTTATCTTGAAATTTAAAATGATTTCCAACTTAGTTTTTTTTAAAAAAAACTTACCCCCTTCAAAACTAGGGCTTTTTCACAAATAGACTTAGCATAGGCCCTAACCCTAGAACTGTATCAACCTATAGATCTAGAAGCCAGCATCTCACAACCACCTTAGGGTACTTTTGATTGACAACCTAGACTAGGTTGAGATGCTTAGGTCTATGCCTTGATTCAAGATGCTTTAAGTCAGTGCATCTACAGTAATTGGGGCAATACATACCAATTGAACAGTAATCAAGTTAAGTGTCAAGCTTAGAAAATCTAACTTGATCAGATCACTAACTTGACTAACCCTAGCAAAAGCAACTGTTTATAACAGTTAGTAAGTAACTAACTGGGTTAGATATGACCCAAAAGAAAAGAATTTAAATTGATTTGGTCTAGTTTATGCATAGAATTGGTTCAATACAGAACTTTACTTTCTTCACTCTATTTTTTGCTATAATAATTTTTTTTGATATATGGCAAAGGGGGAGAGATAGGAAAGGAGAGAAAAGAAGTTGTTTTTAATTTTTAATTTTTTTAAAAATTTTAATTCAAAAACTTTTATCTCCTTTTTTCAAAAGGAAAGTAACGAAAATACTTGTTTTCAAATCTGAAGCTATTCTTTTAAAAATTTTCTAAGTATTTAATTTAAAATTCTTTTGGAAAATTTTCTAAGTATTTAAACTTAATATTCTTTTGGAAAATTTTCTAAGTACTTAACTTAAAATTCAGCTGGAAAATTTTCTAAAGTACTTAACTTAAAATGCTTTTGAAAAGTTTCTAAGTACTTAATTCAAAATTCTTTTTGAAAATTTTCTAAGTATTTAAACTTAAAATTTTTTTGGAAAATTTTCTAAAGTACTTAACTTAAAATTTAGTTTGAAAATTTTCTAAATGTTTAAACATAAAATTCTTTTTGAAAATTTTCTAAATGCTTAATTCAAAATTCTTTCTGAAAATTTTCTAAATGCTTAACTCAAAATTTATTTTGAAAATTTTCTAAATTCTTAACTCAAAATTTATTTTGGAAAATTTTCTAAGTGTTTAAACTTAAAATTCTTTTGGAAAATTTTTCTCTAACTTGAAAATCTTGTTGAAAATTTTCTAAGTGTTGAAAACCTAAAAAATCTTTTTACTTTTTGGATAGACAAGGACTTAGAAATGTTTTAAAAAACCCCACGTATTTTTGAAAAACTCAGGGGAGAATTTCTTCCAGGGGGAGGAAATTAAAACCTTTTACATTACTTCTTTCTTTTAAGTTAACTTTTTGAACCGTGTTGCCATAAATCAAAATGGGGGAGATTGTTGGTGCAGGCAGCACCTAAGTCAAACCTGGGTTTTGATAATGGCAAAGGGTTCAAAAGTTAAGATGTTATTGTGATCTAACATGTTTACTGAGTGCGCAGGAAAAGACCTAGGTACACTAGGCAAGAAGTCCTGGCAAAGGGCTGGGTAAAGAAGTCCTGGTCAAGGACTGGGCAAGAAGACCTGACCGGAAGTCGGGCAAAGAAGTCCTGGTCGAGGACTGGGCAAGAAGTCCTGGCAAGGGGCAGGGCACCGAAGACCTGACCGGAAGTTGGGCAAGAAGAACTGACCGTAAGTTGGGCACGAAGACCTGGTCAGGTCGATTGGGCAAAAGTCCAACCGGAGGAGCCGGTTGGCAAAAGGTAAACTCTCCTGAGAGGAGTAGGTGAGGATGTGTTCCCCGTCGAGGGAACAGTAGGCGTCGGTTCGACCTAGGGTTCCATTTGGGAGACCCGAAGTCAGAACCAAGACAGCTACGACTATAACTAATGCTTGTTATGTGTTGGGACTAACCTGAGTTGCAGGGTCGAAGGACTGGTCATCTGCAAGTGAGGTGCTTCACTGAGCCTAGGCGCCCGGATAGACTCATGTGCCCGTATGGATACGGGCGCCCAAGTGTGAAGGCAAAGTCTCAAACTCAGCTGCGAAGCTTCTGGACCAAGGCAGATCAGGCGCCCGTGAGGTCACGGGCTCCCCCATCAGCTTAGGCACCCAAGTGGAGGTGGATAAGCACTAACCGAGCCTGGAGATAAGGATTCGCGCAGGGAAGGCCACGTGTTAGGCGCCCCCATCGTCACAGGCGCCCGTATGAGCACTATAAAAGGGGGCTCACTGATAAGTACCATTTTTGTTGATTATTTTAATTGTTAAAATCCATGTTTGACCTATGTTTTTATTGCTTAATTATGATTTTACCCTAGGTTTTAGGATTTCCTCTTATTTTGGACTTAATTGCAAATTTACACATTTTTGGATTATTTGGCTACTAATTTTCTGATATATTTTTGTAGGCATGAAAGGATCCTGGACCTAGAGAATATTGGGTCAAACTTGAGTCGGAAGTGAACCGGATCGAATTATCAAGCTTACGATTAATCCGAGCCGTCCGATTCAAGAGCGGCTAGATCTGAGCCATCCGGGACAATCTGTAGCAATCCGAGCTAGGGTTAGGGTTGATCAAGCATTCTGATCAAGATCTGAAAGTTTCATCCCAATCAGAGCTCAATCAACCGTTGGATCAAGCTTGGAGGGCTCTAGATCGTCCATTCAAAGATTAGGTTGATCTGGACCATCCGTTGCAAATCTGGAGGATCTGAGCTACCACGAGGCAGATCCTGACCCTAGATCATCATCATCAAAGTTTAGCTCCAATCAAAGCAAGATCAGCCGTTGGATCTCCTCCAATCAATCTGAGCCGTCCAATTCTAATTACTTAAGGAAATTTTCGCCGCAGCTTTCTTCATCGCGTCTCCGCCGCTACAGTAACCTTCATCGTGTTCTTCAGTTTTTTCAGTGTTTTTCTCCATTTCCGGGGCGCGATCCCTCAATCCATCATCAAAGCAAGGGCTAGGTTAGTGAAGAGTTCTCAGTGAGGTTTCAGATTGAATTCTTGCTCAATAACAAGGCTGCGCAAGGTTTCGGCAGTCTTCTATCCGATTTCAGCGAGCTCAGCTGTGCTCCATTTCCACTGCATCCGAGCTGACCAGAGGGGTTCCCTGGAAGGTTTCGGTCATTCCCTAATCCCAATCGCAAGCCACCACAGCGAGTTTGAAGAATTCGGAGCCAAATTTTAGTTTGAGCATGGTCTGATCTAATTCGGTAGCAGAGAAAGTCTTCACTGATTTGTTGAGTTTGCGGGTCCGAGGTTCTCCCTTGATTGATGACCAAGGAGCTCTTGAGTTGAGGAATGGTTGAGGAGTAGCTTAGATAGTTAAATTTCATTGTGTCGTAGCTGTAATTTAATATCTGCCGAGTCTGTTTTGTTTTTGCAATTAGATCAACTGCTTAGATTTAGTTTTCTAAATTGTTTAGCTTAATTAGGTTTTTAATCTTCGAGTTCAGTAAGTTAGGAACTTGTTTAGTGATAGATTGCGTTTAAATTCAGTTTATTTCTGTGTTTTATGCTTGTGTATCAGATCCTTGGTTGCGTGCCAACTTAATTCTGCGTATCATTCTTCTTTTCTGCAATTCTTTTTAGCTCTGAAACCTTTAGCTAATTTCGTATCTAGTATTTCAATTTAGTTGAACTAAGTTGTTCACTTTTAGCTTCAGTTCCTAGTTTTTGTTTAGCTTAGTGAATCTGCATTTCATTTCTGTTTATTTGCACAACAAATTCTATTTTCAGTTTAGCCAAATTCCTGCATTTGAAATCTGGGATCTGCATTCATCATTGCCCTGATGTTTGTTTCTGAATTTATTCGAATCCATGCGTATCAGTTTTGCTGTAACTTGATTAACATTTCTGCACATTGTTTCGGCTTGGACGTTTCTGAAATTGAAACATTTCTGTGCATCAGCTGGAATCTGAATTTGATAGTGCAGTCATTTGATGCTGAAGCTTGTATCCTATTTGTTTGCTCATATTCAATTACTCTACATCAGTAGCTTGTTAGACTTTGCATCTAACTTGCAGCTGAAATTCATCTCTGTACTTATGGAAATTCTGCAGCTTGTGTCTGAAAGTTTACTGCAATGTTTCTGAAAAAACAAACTGCAGTTTCTGCAGTTTGTTATGCCGAGTATCTGGACTTCTCATTTATCCCTGATTTCCTGCGTGCCAATCATGCCTTTTGGTTTGTCCTTGATTGATCAGTAGCTAGCATTGAGTTCTTACAGTTTATGCACAGCATTCTACTTAAGCCTCATATTCCTAGCTGAATTGACATGTTTATCTTGAAAATGGCAGTTCACAATCTTTGAAATTGACATCAGTCTTGATACACAAGTTTCTCCTTTGCGTACCAAGATTAATTCACTCCTTCCTTGTGTATCAAGATAGAGCTATGGCATTGATTAGTGTCAAGACAGATGAAGTTTCGAGTGTTCTTTGATGCTTGAATTCAATTAGAATCATATTCGGATGTGCTTAATTCTTTATGCATTGGTTGGCTCCTGCATTGCAATTAGCTTGTGCTGAATTGTTTTAAGCTTCATTGCTAAATTTTGTGACTAGCTTTAGTTGAAGCTTACTTAGTTGCGAATTCCATTTTATCTGCGATTTCACTTTTATTTACAACCAAAAACCAAATTATTCACTTGAAACCCAAAACTCATAAACGACACAAATACAAGTTCGAATCAAACACGACAACTAGCCCCGAGAAAAATACGACCTGTGGCCCCTATATTACACTTTCATATTTTGATTGTAAAAAGGGTTTTCAGTTATTCATTCACATTTAAATCTGATGAGCCCACACTTTCGTGACAATTTAAACTTAGCTAATTTGGGCCTATCACTCACCCCCAAGGCTTCGACATCCATTACTTCCAACGCTCCAAACACTTTCGCTCAAGCGCTGCACTCCGGCAAAGTTCAATTTCGAGATTCCAGCACCGACGATAACCCTCTGCTCCAAAATTCGATCCACCTCAGGCGTCGGTAAAATTTCATTTTACGAAAGTGTTGTTATTTAAATTTCTAAATTTTATATCTGTAGTATCAATTTGTAAAAACCTTTCCAAATATAGAATTGCCTAAAGTAAATGGTCAAGGACCGTGGGCCTTGGAGTAGAAGCCGACCGCGACTCCGAACCAAGTAAAAAATGACTTGTGTTCTCGTGTGTTCTACCCTTTCCGCTGCGTATATTCTTTAACTGTCCGAAAATTTTATAACGATATTCACCCCCCTCTATCATTTTCTTCGATCCAACACATAGACTTCTTCTTTGATAAACCCATTTAAAAAGGCAGACTTAACATCCATTTGGTATAGCTTGAACCCTCTATGGGCTACAAAGGCTAACAACATTCTAATTGACTTATGTCTGGCTACTGGGGCATAGGTTTCATCATAGTCTAACCCTTCGACTTGTCTAAAACCTTTAGCTACTAAGTGGGCTTTATTTCTAACTATTTCTCCTTGATCATTTAATTTGTTTCTGAACACCCACTTAGTATCTATAACAGATTTACCCTCAGGTTTAGGTACTAGTTCCCAAACTTGGTTTCTTTCAAATTAGGCTAACTCCTCTTGCATAGCTATAATCCAATCAGGTTCAGGTAGGGCTTCTTCTATAGTCTTAGGTTCAATTTTTAAAATTAACGCAATTTGACTAAGATTTCTATAGGAAGACCTAGTTCTGACTCCTAAGGTTGGATCACCCATAATTTGATCAGAAGGGTGACTGAGTCTAGGTTTCTTGGTTCTTCTTGTACTAGGTTCAGTCTCAAGTCCGGCTGGGTGGTTTGTTTCAGTGTTTGGTTCAACTACATGGGTCGGTTCAGTTATAGGTTCAGTTGAGACCTCAGTAGTTGGTTCAAGAGATAGTTCATTTAGAGGTTCAATCAATGGTTCAATTGATGGTTCAATTGTTGGTTCACTATCTTCCTGATCCATATTTGATTGGTTCAATTTTTGATTATCAGTTTTTGGTTCAATTTCCTCATCAAAAATTAAGTTAGTAGTTTCTTCAATTTTATGAGTTTGTTTATTATAAACCCTATAGACCATTCTAGTTGTTGAATATCCTAAGAAGATCCCTGGGGTTGACTTGGATTGAAACTTACCTAGGTAGTCCTTAGTGTTCAAGATATAGACTTTGCACCCAAAGACTCTTAGGTAGTGTAGGTTAGGCAACCTGATAATATAGTTCATAAGGTGTTTTATTATGCCTTTTGTTAATTAGAACCCTATTTTGGATGTAGCATGCTGTGCTTACCGCTTCTGCCCAAAATTGATTAGCTAAGTTAAATTCATTTAACATGGTTCTAGAGGCTTCCTGAAGGGGGGTTATATTCTTTCTCTCCACTATCCCATTTTATTGGGGGTTCTAGGACAGGAAAACTCATATATGTACCCATTTATTTTGCAAATTTCTTCAAACATTTGATTTTCAAATTCTCTCCCGTGATCACTTCTAAGTCTTTTGATTTTAGTATCATTTTGGTTTTCAATCATTTTACATAGGTCAATAAATAAGTTCAAAGTTTCAACATTGGTTTTTAGGAACCTAACCCAGGTAAACCTAGAGTAATCATCGATAATTACTAAGCAGTACCGATTCCCGCTTAGTGACTTGGCTCCATGTGAATCAAATAAGTCAAGGTGCAGGAGCTCAAGTGTGGTTTGGGTTAAGTCTGATTGAATTGATTTGTGGTTTGACTTAGTTTGCTTGCCTTGGTTACATGAGTTACAGATTGTGTTTTCAAAATTCTTAATTTTTGGTACACCTTTAATTAAACCAAGTTGTGTAATTTTAGAAATTAGTTTAACATGAGTGTGACCTAATCTCCTATGCCAGAGGTTGGATTCTTCTAATTGAGTCAAGAGACATTTTGGTACTGAAGGTAAATTAATAGTATAAACGTTGTTTTTCCTAGTACCCTTAAGCATGACTTCTGAGTCTTGAAGGTTTCTAATCAGGCAGTCAGAGTTGGTGAATGTAACTACGTAGCCAATATCACATAGTTGACTTATACTAAGCAAATTGAATTTAAAATTTTCAACCAAGAGTACTTTCTTAATCACAAAATCAGACTTGAGTTCAATGTTACCTGACCCAATGATTTTGAGTGTAGCATTGTTGCCAAATGCTACTGAGCCTAGGTTCTTCAACTTGATTTTGGTGAATCTCAATTTGTCTCCAGTTATATGTCTGGAGCATCCACTATCCAATATCCATTGGTCCAAATCTTTATGTTCCTATTATTGGTGCCGGAAGCACCAAAGTCAAACCTTTGTTTTGATAATGGCAAAGGGTTCAGAAGTTAAGATTTGGTTGTGATTTAACAAGCTGATTAAGTGTGCAGGAAAGTCCTAGGCACACTAGACACTAAGTCATGGTTCATTGAATTGGACACTAAGTCCTGGCCGCGGGCTAGGCAACTAAGTCCTGACCTAAAGTTGGGCAATAAGACCTGGTGAGTGAAGCTGGGCACTAAGACCTGGTGAGTGAAGCTGGGCGCTAAGACCTGGTCAAGGACTGGGCACCGAAGACTTGGTGAGTGAAGCTGGGCACTAAGACCTGGTCGAGGACTGGGCACCGAAGACTTGGTGAGTGAAGCTGCCGGTTGGCAAAAAAGGTTAATTCTCCCGAGAGGAGTAGGTGCGGATGTGTTCCCCGTAAGACGGAACATTAGGCGTCGGTTCAACTTAGGATTCCATTTGGGAAATCCAAAGTCAGAACCAAGACAGCTTAGGTTGTAAATAATGTCTAACATATATTGTATGTTTGCTTCTTGTGTTTTGGAACTAACCCTGGTTGCAGGAAACGAAGGGACTGTGTTTCTGCAGCTCAGGCGCCTCATTGGAAGGAGGCGCCTCTCTGGGCTAGGCACCTGTAAGGATACATGCGCCCCAGTGCAAGGCCAAACTGAGACCCTCGAAGCAAACTGCTACGAAAGCCATTGGACCATGTCAAGCTAGGTGCCTGTGTCCATACAGGCGCCCCAGTCAGCTCAGGCGCCTCAATGAAGGGGATAAGCGCTGACCGAGCCTGCGGATTAGAGTTCGCGAATGAGAGGCTACGTGTAGGCGCCCCCTTCAACACAGGTGCCCAGGGGACAACTATAAAAGGGGGTTCACCCCCAAGGTTTCACAACAAACTTGCAAATCTCATTTTCAACACTTTCGCTCAAGCACTACGCTCTGGCACGCTCTGCATTCATGATTCAAGCATCGACGACGACCCGCTGCTCCGAAATTCAATCCACTTCGGTCGTCAGTAAAACCGTTAATTTTCTTAAGTGTTGTAACTGCTTTTTCCGATTCTATATCTATACTCGAAACTATAATCATTTCTACGAATATAGAATTGCCCAACGTAAACGGTCAAAGACTGTGGGCCTTGGAGTAGGAGCCGAACGCGACTTCGAACCAAGTAAAATAAATCGTGTTAGCGACTTTGCTTTACTATTTCCGCTGCGTATTTCTCTTTACTATCCGAAAATTTTCGATCGATATTCACCCCCTCTCTATCGATTTACTCTGATCCAACACCTACACATAAAGTATTTATTGATTTGGATCCAATTATTGTTAGGGATTGCTTAAAATTGATTTTCACAACCTAGTCTGTCTCACCCAGTTTAGTGTTATCAATCACGTTAAATTTATGGGTTTTGTGAGACAGGTTTTCAAAAATAAATATTTTAATTTTGAAAAGCATGATTAATTTTGAAGACCTTGAATTAATTTTGAAAATTTTATAAAGTTTAAGTTTAAAAAATGTGTTGAATCTATGATTAATTGAAATTTGTGTTAGATTCAAATTTAACAAGTAGTAAAGTGAATTTGATTTTCAGTAATTGGCTTCCAGGTCTTGGCGAGGCACAAGGCCTTCTTTGATCGTAGCCTTATTGGAGCAACAACCCTTTCCTTGACAAAGCCTTTTATTGAAAATTCATCTTCAAGGTACTTCTTGAAAGATTTTGGTCTAACTAGTTTGGGTCTTGGATCGGTAGCTTCGGCAAGTTCCACCAGAATGGCTTCCCTAACGTACTATCATCTCACCTCCACCCAATACTATGTTATTCAAATTTCAATTGAATCTTTTGTCTTTAGTCTAACCAATCCTAAGTCTAAGCATGATAATTAAAATTGCAAAATGAAATAAACACGTAAGCAAGCAAAACATTATCTAATTATAAATGTGGTCATTATATTGGCTCCCCCTGGACTATAGCTTCTATAAGGGTTAGGAAAGATGTGAATCTTGTCCTTGGGGATCCAATACTGGTTTGGTCCAGCTTGTTTACTTAAACATAGCTTGGGGACCCATGCTTGGACTTGGATTCTAGATTGGTTCAACACAGAATAATATGCATGTTGTCTCGACTTAGTTCGATATCCGAGTGCGGATCGGTTAAGAACGGATTTTTGCTTTCCAAGGATCATGTCAAGACCCTTGGAACCCGAAGTGAACTGTTCTAAGGCTACTCTGAGCTCCTTGACTTGAGTTTTCAAGGAAGAATTCTCTTCCTCAAGTTTTTTTAACTTGAGTTGAGTTTCCTTCTTGAATTTTCTCGGTCAAGGACCTCGAGTTGGCTTCCTCTTTCAGGCGTTTTACTTCCTGTCGGAGGGACTCGGCCCGGATCTTGGATTTCACTAAGTTACGGGACAAATAAGAAATAATTTTGATAATTCATATTCAGAGTAACATCTTATCGTGATTTGCCCGTTCTCCGAGATTGTAAGTCTTCCATCGTCTGGTTCCAACTCTGATCCGGAGTCGATGTCTTCTAAGGTAGTTAGGACGAGGAGATTCACGTGTGGGTCTTCTTCTTCTTATTCGGAAGAGGATTTGTCCCAGGTGGCTTGGAGAGCCTTCTTTCTTCGCGCCTTCTTCGTTTCCTTCTGGTTGGGGCACTCTGACTTGTAATATCCCTTTTTGTTGCACTCGTAGCAGGTAACGTTGGTCTTGCTCTTCGAGCTTGTTGAAGGTTCTGATGGATCTTCCTTTCTTCGGCTTGCTTTCTTCTTGTTCATTTGGTGCTTTAGTTCTTTGTAGTAGTCCTGAGCTAGCCGAACCAACTTGGGTCGATCCCCTTCACTATCTTCTGAATCCAAGTCTGAGTCAGACTCGGGTGCTAGTTGAGTCTTCTTCTTGGGAGCTTTGCCTTGAGATTTACCTGCAACGAAAGCTATACCTTTCTCGATCAAGGTAGTGTTAGTCTGTTCGTGCAGTTCTAATTCAGAAAAGAGTTCGTCTAATTTGATTTCAGATAGGTTCCTTGAAACTTTGTAGGCATCTACCATAGACGCCCACAGTGAGTTTCTTGGAAAAGAATTGAGCGTATACCTTATCAGGTCACGGTTTTCAACCTTGTGACCTATCGTGTGCAACCCGTTCATCAGCTCTTGAATTCTGTCGTGGAGTTGGGCCACAGTCTCACTGTCATGCATCTTGATTGTATAGAGTCTGTTCAGCAACAAATCTCTTTTACTGATCCTTGTGTCGGAAGTGCCTTCGTGCAGCTCGATCAGCTTGTTCCAAAGCTCCTTCACGCTGTTGAAGGGTCCCACCCGGTTCAGCTCCTCCTTGGTTAAACCGCATTGCAAAGTTTGGGTTGCCTTTGCATCGACCTCGATTTTCTTCTTTAGTGGGGCATCCCACTTGGTATAATGATGCTCCACACCTTGTGCGTTCTTGGGAATTTCCTGCCCAGATTGGATGATTATCCACATGTCCACCTGAGTTTTCAGGTGGACTTCCGTCCTTCTTTTCCAGTAGGAGAAGTCTTCTCTACCGAAAAGAGGAGGCCTAGCAGTGTTGTATCCCTCTTGCATGACCATTAGAATTTACTGAAAAAGAAATAACAAAAAAACTTGTTCTAAGACTGAGTCTTGGATTAGTAGTGCGGGACGAAATTAATAATAATGAAAAAAGATCGAGTGGTGTTGCACCAACCTCGATTAATGAGAAAATTCGAGTGAAAAGTATTTAAAAATTCATAAATTCGAAAAAAAAACTTCTCAAACTCAAACTGGTGGTTGCACCAAGTTTGAGCCACCCGCTATGATACCACTTGTTGGATCGAAGTAAATCGATAGAGGGGGGGTGAATATCGATCGAAAATTTTTCGAACAGTTAGAGAAATTACGCAGCGGAAAAGAGTAAAACAAAGTTGCTAACACAGTTTGTTTTACTTGGTTCGGAGTCGCGGTCAGCTCCTACTCCAAGGCCCACGGTCCTTGACCGTTTACGTTGGGCAATTCTATATTCGTAGAAATGATTACACTTTTGAGTACAGATATAAAATCAAAAAAGAGAATTACAACACTTAAGAAATTAAAGGTTTTATCGACGACCGGAGTGGATGGAATTCCAGAGCAGCGGGTCCTCATCAGCGCTTGAATCACGAGTTCGGAGCTTGTCGGGGCGTAGCGCTTGAGCGAAAGTGTTAAAAGTGAGATTTGCAAGTTGTTCTTAAGCCTTGGGGGTGAACCCCCTTTTATAGTGGATGCCTGGGCACCTGTGTTGAAGGGGGCGCCTAAACGTGGACTCTCCTGTGCGAAATCTAATCCACAGGCTCGGTCAGCACTTATCCCCTTCATTCAGGCGCCTGAGCTGACTGGGGCGCCTGTGCTAACACAGGCGCCTGAGCTGACTGGGGCGCCTGTGCTAACACAGGCGCCTAGCTTGAATTGGTCCAAAGGCTTTCGTGGCAGTTTGCTTCGATGGTCTTGGTTTGGCCTTGCACTGGGGCGCCTGTATCCATACGGGCGCCTAGCCCAGTGAGGTGCCTCCTTCCAATGAGGTGCCTGAGCTGCAAAAACACCGTCCCTTCGTTTCCTGCAACCAGGGTTAGTTCCAAAACACAAGAAGCAAATATATGATATGTTAGACATTATTTACAACCTAAGCTGTCTTGGTTCTGACTTTGGGTCTCCCAAATGGAACCCTAGGTCGAACTGACGCCTAATGTTCCCTCCTACGGGGAACACGCCCTCACCTACTCCTCTCGGGAGAATTTACCTTTTTGCCAACCGGCTTCTCCGGTTGGACTTTTGCCCAGCTTCATTCACCAGGTCTTCGGTGCCCAGTCCTCGACCAGGTCATAGTGCCCAGCTTCACTCACCATGTCTTAGTGCCCAGCTTCACTCACCAGGTCTTATTGCCCAACTTTACGTTAGGACTGTGACGACCCACCTTTTGGTACTAAGCTTTAAGTTACTACTACTTGACTTTCCTTAACTTGCTCTAAATTTTTTTTTCTTCCTTCTCTTTTTTTTTCAAAAAAACAAAACAACTTTCATTTTATTTGCTTTGCAAGGATTTGACCCCTAGACCTCTTAGTTGTAATATTGAAGCACTAACCAACTACTCTATACCATTTTCTTTTCAATGGTACCAGTCGACTGCTATATAGCCAGTCGACTGGTATCGGCCACTGCAAGTTTCTGGGCGCGGCACCAGTCGACTGGCCTCTTGGCAGTCAACTGGTGCATCGAACAGAAGCTACTGTTCGATAGGGCAGTCGACTGGTTCTGAACCAGTCGACTGGCACGCCTGAAAACCTGTATTTCAGACCTGAAAACTTGTTTCAAAAGTCCACAATTCACATACCTCCAATGTATACAAAGACATAACTCCATTTCTATACTCTATACTAGTTTTATAAACATTTTAGCAACTCAAAACGAATCCATTAACCTGAAATTAGGAACTTTGCGAGATTTAACAAAACTATCAAAATATAAGCAAAATACTCTAGAGTTTGTACCAAACTTAACCTCTATGTGTAGTTTAAATAAGGTCATTCATTCTACCACTTCAAAACACCAAAACACATGTTCTACAAGACTTAGCCCAAAGATCTCTTCCACGGTTCCGCCGCCACTGAACATCAAAGCAAGTCCCTTCGCCTCCTTAACTTATGCTTTTTCTTTACCTTTATCTGCAATAGAAGGAAAATGCAACTAATAAGCAAATTGCTTAGTAAGTAAATCCTAACTCACAAATCCAAACGATAAGGGATAAACATGCTCTTTTCAAAGAATGCTTACTTCCAAAATACATGCACATGGGAAAACTTACATATACTTATCATGCTCAATCATGATGAAAACATTACTTGCATAAAACATTTGCAAACTTAACATGCTCATACATTAAAAACACTAACCTCTTTATTCTTACCCTTTATCATGCTTGCAAAGTATCAATGTGAACTTATTGAAATAAAGATATGTACTCAAAGCTAAAACACTTGTAAATACTTATATACTTGAAAATAATATTCAACTTTCTTTAGGCCTTGACATTGTACCATGGTATCAATGTACCAATTGCGCGCTTCTCTAATAGGTTACGGGGTAGCTAGCCACCGCACCCTACTAGAGCTTCTTTCTAACTTTCTGTGAGCCTCTCTTTTGCCCGGTACATGTCACTTTACAAAAGTAAAATACTTTCTTACTCATAAAGCTTATAATTATCAAGCTATCTTTCCTTTTGCATAACTTTTTGCACTACAAAACTTTACCTTTCTTACTTGGAACTTTCATCGAGCATCTTGCGTGCCCTTAACCCAAAACTCATTTTTGGGACTTTTCAAGAATTTAGTCTTACCATATTTAGGTCACACAACCAAAACTTAATCAAAACCAAGTTCTAAGTTAATAAACATGTTCTCTTTATAAACTTAAGACACGCAATTAGCATAAACTTAAAACATGCACTTAGATCATAAAATCAAGGTTCTACATCAGAAACGACATAACGGAAACTACTTCTATTGCAGGTGAGTGATCTACTTACCCTTTTCTTGAAGAAAACTCACTAAGTATCTCGAAATTCCTAGCGTAAGGTTCTTTTCCTCTTCCTTTGCAAGAAAACTTCACCCTTGGCCCTAGGGAAGAAGCCTTAGGTTTTCTACTTCAAGAGGAAGAAGGAGGAGGAGAAAACTCTCCTTTTCTTCCCTGTTTTTCGTAGCCTCCCACCTTGCTCGCGCGGCCTCCTCCAAACCCTAATGGGGTCTTAACCCAACTTAAGTGGAAGTTTAAATACCTCTTCATGAAACAGGCTAAATCAACTATAATATTATTTCGCTTCATCCTTTTTTGTGCTTGATACCCTAGCCCAGCTGGTCACCCGGATGCCCTTAAGGCTTTACTTGCCTTGTGGTCGCGGGATCAAATCCCACCCGACCCCTTATTTTTTTCTTTTTATTTTTAATCCGAAAAAATGCTATAAAATTCCGAAAAATCCCTACTAATACCAGAAAATTATTGGGTGTTACAAGGACTTAGTTGCCCAGCCCGCGGCCAAGACTTAGTGCCCAATTCAAAGAGCCAGGACTTAGTGCCTAGTGTACCTAGGACTTTCCTGCACACTTAGTAACTTTGTTAGATCACAACCAAATCTTAACTTCTGAACCCTTTGCCATTATCAAAACATAGGTTTGACTTTGGTGCTTCCGGCACCAACACCCGCGTGTACGAGTGTTTTGTCTTTCTTTTATTCTATTTCCGCTGCATTCTAACCCTGATAAAAAGACATTTTCCGATGAAATTTTGGTTAAAATTTCGAGTCGATAATCACCCCCTTCTATTGACGGGCACCGATCCTACAAGTGGTATCAGAGCAGGCCACTC
Source organism: Boesenbergia rotunda (assembly GCA_024364735.1). NCBI lineage: Eukaryota > Viridiplantae > Streptophyta > Magnoliopsida > Zingiberales > Zingiberaceae > Boesenbergia > Boesenbergia rotunda. The sequence continues at coordinate 261,009 of JAGFNQ010005586.1, read as the reverse complement.
TTCACCGGACTAATAGCTGAAGGAGCAACAACGCCAGGAATTGAGGGGGAGCAAGGGTGAATATAGGTATTATTTAAATTATGTCCATTTTTAAATTTCATATTATATGTTTTATGTGCAGGGAGAGAGGACACTATAAAAACTAGTGTCCTACTCGTAAGATTCGATTTTCACCACCGACAGCAAAGGAGGTACCAGCGTTAGGAGCCCGGAGGGACAAGAGCCACATCCGCTGCTTCAGATGCCAAAAGTCAGGACATTACAAGAACCAGTGCCCAGACTGGAAAAAGGCTCGATCCATAACGTCGAAAAACATGACTACAGTAAAGGAGGTAACAAAAATTAATTTTCGCAATAATTTTCAATGTTCTAAAAAATTAGATCTTCCTGCTAAATTAAATTATTTGCATAATGAATTAAGTATATTGCATGACAAATTAGTTACAATTCGATCCAATATAGATAATAGTAAAACATCAAATATCAATTCTTTAATTTGTAAATTAATGCTATGATTTTTGAAATTAATGATAATATTTCAATTAATAAATTTTCTAATAATTTTGATAACTCTAAGGATAGCAATAAAATGTTAATTAATATTATTACTGATAAATTTAACTTTTCTAAAAATAATATTTCGAATATTATTTATAATTCTGATGATAATAATAAAATTATAATTAATAATCCTTCTGATAATTCTAATAAAAGAAGTGTTGATAATACTAATATTTCTCAAGATAATATTGATGATTATACTGAAGATAATGTTGATAACTCTCAAAATAATATTGAGGAAAATGGTCAACCCTTAGACAATTCTACTACTTTTGAATATAATGATACAACTTTAATTAATAATCTTGAAAATTATTCTACTTATTGAGAAGATAATGATACAATTTTAAATTCTGAATTTAACACTGAAGATGAAGAAGAATATGATTATGAAAATGAAGAAAAATTCATTAAAATTGAAGTTATAATTAAAAAGGCTTAGAAGAATTCAAATAAAATAGAAGTATTAAGTAAAATTAAGAACTTAAAAACAAAAGAAATAGTAGGTGAATAAGAATGTTTTGAATTAATAGAAATGATAAAATTAGACCCAAAATTATTATACAAATTTTAAAAACTTTAATCTTAATTTAATTCAAACTCAAATCTTAAAAACATTAATCTTAATTAAACTTTAAATTTAAATTTTTTTCCTGAAATATTAATTTTATTCTTAAACTCTAATTAATTCATAATAATTTAAACTCTAATTAATTCTTAACAATTTGAACTTTAATTAATTTATAATAATTTATCTTTAGTTAATTCGTAATAATATTACTCTAATTAATTCTTAAAATTTAAACTTTAATTAATTCTTAACAATTTGAAGTTTTATTAATTCATAATAATTTAAACTTTAATTAATTCGTAATAATATAACTCTAGTTAATTCTAATAATTTAAACATTAATTAATTAATAACAACTTGAACATTAATTAATTTGTAATAATTTAAACTTTAACTAATTTTTAATAATTTAAACTTTAATTCATTCTTAATAATATAACCTTAAATTAATTCTTAATAATTTGAACATTAATTAATTCTTAACAAACATTAATTAATTCTCAACTAATTAAATAAAAATAACTTAAATCTTAATTAATTCTTAAATTATGGTTAATTCTTATTACCATAAAACTGAATTAATCCTTGTTATATTAAATTTTAACTAACTCTTTACATCTTAAATCCTTAATTAAATTTTAACAACTTAAAATCTTCATTAATTCTTAAATCTTAATTAATTAACAATTCAATCATTAATTCAACAAAATCCACGAACTAAATTTAAATTAATTAACTTCAATTATGTAACTAATAAAATTCTACTCGATCGAAACATCTAACTAAATAACAATAAATATGTCAATGTTGTAACGATCCTCTCTTCTTAACCTTAACCTTAGAGGGAGGTCACAATTTATTTTTTTTTCTTTTTTTTTCTTTTCTTTTACATTGCTCCCAGTCGACTGGTGATAGGTGCAGTCGACTGGTGCGAGTCAACTCCTGACCCGAGGTCACTCGACCAATCATTCTGTTCGAAAATTAGTCATGTACCAGTCGACTGGTGCAACTACCAGTCGACTCCACCTGGTTTTCACTCCCCCAATATTTCTTTTTCCTTGAATTCATTGAGGGCAGTCGACTGACACTAAGTGCAGTCGATTGGTAATTCTGGAAACTTGTTTCCAGAACTGAGAAACATGTCAAGGACACATAAAATACACTTCTACTTCATAGATATAGTCAGACTCTCAATCATAGACGCTTATACTAGTTCATAACCCAACTAAAGCAGTTCAACTTAAGACCTTTGCGGAAATAAACAATTCATCATGCAACTACAACAACTATCAAGTTGCTACTATTTAGAGCTTAGAACACTTAGCAAAACTCATCCCAAGTTCTCACTCCACAGTTCCGCCACCACTGAGCATCAATCATCGCCCCGGTCACCTCCTTGGCTTACATTCTCTCTTTACCTTTATCTGCAGTAAAAGGAATGCAAAACTGTAAGTGAACTTGCTTAGTAAATAGACCATGTTCTCACAAAACATGCAATCAAGATAAAACATGCTATTGGTCAAAAGAAAACTTGCTTCAAAACACATGTAATTGGAAATACTAGTACATGATAACTTTAGTGCAAATGTCATGCTTAACCATGTTTGGGATTAAAATCCTTTTGAAAAGTTCATATACATGCTTGCTAATGAAGACTTTTAAGAAAATGCTTGACATGCTGAAATCAATGCTTGCTTTATGGAAACTTGAAATCTTTTATATTCATATACTGCACAATAAATAAACAACATGCTTTTGGGCCCGACATAATACCAATGCACGAATCCCTAATAGGTTTCGGGGCAGATAGCCACCGAACCCTACTAGAGCGTCTCTACTAGGCTCGCCTAGATCTCTTGTGGGCCTCTTTAAAAAGTAATATACTTAAAACTTGTAATGCTTGTACTTATAATGCTTACACTTTGCCTATTCTTTGCACATAAAAAGTAATGTTCCCAAAACTTGTTTTGGGGCACATCAAGACCTTGGTCTTGTACTTACGTCATTGCACCTTGCGTGCCTTAGTTCTAGAACTCATTCTAGGACTTAGTAAGACCTCGATCTTACTCTGTACTTTCATCGAGCACCTTGCGTGCCCTAATCCCAAAACTCGTTTTGGGGCAAATCAAGACCTTGGCTTTGCTATACTCAGATCACACACACAAAAGGCTTAAAATCATGTTCTACGACAACTAAAATAGCACGAGAATAACTTTTACTATAGGTGAGTGATCTACTTACCCTTATGCTTGTTAAACTCACTATTCCGGTGTAGGATCTAGTGTGGTACTCTTCGTCCACTTCCTTCATGCAATTTGCCAACTCTTTGGCACTAGGAGAGAAACCCTACTTTCTCTTACTCAAGAGGAAATCCCTTAAGACACTTAGGTAGAGGTCCTTGTAGTTAACAAGGGTAGCCAGAAGGTGTCAGGTTCAAGGGGAGTTTTTATTTTTGCAAATTTTTATTTTTTAAAAAATTATTCTTTTCAAAAATTCATATCTTTCAAAATGCTTTTCGAAAGATATTTTTCAAATAGTCATTATGCATTTCAAAATATTTTTCAAAAAATACTTTTACAAATATTAATACTTCAACAAATATCTTTTCAAAATGTATTTCAAAAATGTGCTAATTGCTCTTTCGATTTGGATGAACTCTAAAGACACATAGGAAGTATCCTTTATGATCTACAAGGATTCCTAAGATTGTGTCAGGTTCAGGGGGAGTCCTAATCGAAAGAAATTAATTCTATTTTCTGGTTATTTGTTTTTAAAAATTATTATATTCTTTTCGGTTGAATCAATCCCTAAGACTCAGAGGATGATTAACATATAGTTAACAAGCTTCGTAGGACTATGTCATATTTAGGGGGAGGTTCAAATTAAAAAAATCATTAGAAATTTCACCAATGTTATATTTTCAAAAACCACTATCTTATTAAAAGAAAAATATACGTTTGAAAATATTATATTATCATTTTCCAAAACTTATTTTGAAAATCTTTTGTTTATTGGAATATCTTTTGAAAATAATCTTTACTCGAGTTTTGAAAAATTTCCAAGACACTTAGAAAAATTTTCCTTGCAGTTAACAAGGTTTCCTAAGATTATTTTCGACTGGAAAAGAAACCAAATCAAGAAAATTATTATTTTTCAAAACCAAATTCCATTGAAAATATATATAGAAAATTCCTAAGACACATATGAATTTTTTGTGATCAACAAGATTCCTAGGATTGTGTCAGACTCAGGGAAGTTCACATTTTTTTAAAAAAATTTATATATATATTCACATATTGTTGGTTCAATATTAACTTAAGTACTTAGTGCTTTTTAGAGTACTTTATAGAACATGTACTTAGTTTTTCAAAAACAAGGGAAAGAGTTTTGAAAATCATTTTTCAAAAATATATATATTTTAAGTATTTTCAAAAAAAAGGGAGAGATTATCTTAAAAAAAAATGGAGAGAGTCTTAAGTTAAATTCGTTTTCTTATTGTTGGTGCAAATTTTTCTTTTCGTTATTTCCTTTTGATGTGTGACTAGGGGGAGAGCGGCTTAAGTTAGATTTTTTTTCGATTTCTCCAAGTGCTAAACCTAGAACCCTTAGACTGAACCTAACTTATGATATTGTCAAACATCAAAAAGGGGAAGATTATTAATGTAAAATGCATCAGTGATGAACAGTCATCCTCCAATGTTTCGATGTTTGACAATATACTAAAGTTAGTAACAATATATGTTAGATCATATATTAAGGGTGGTCAAAGTGATCAAGGGTTAAACCAAATAGGACCTTATGTTTGGTAGGGTAAACCCATATTTTGATCAGGTTGACAAAGAGTTAAGCCAAACAGGATCTGATATTTGGCAGAATGAATACAACCCCGAGTTGGTCAGTTTGACCAAGGGATTAAACCACACTGGACTTGAGGTGTGAGATTATATTTATCTGAAGATTAGAGGAAGTCTAGTCAGGATTAAGATGACTAGCAAATAAGTGATTAAGTTAAAAGAAATCCTAGTGAGTGAAGCTAGGTGAACTAAATCCTAGTGAGTGAAGCTAGGTGAACTAAATCCTGGTGAGTGAAGCTGGGTCCTAGTGAGTGAAGCTAGGTGGACTAAGTCCTGGTGAGTGAAGTTGGGCACAAAGTCTTGGTCCGGGGGACTAAGCACTAAGTCCTGGTCGGGGATCGAATAATGGAGTCTTTGTCGAGCGAGGATGGTGGATAGATGTAGAGACGGATCGAGGTCGGACGTCTCAAGATCTGACTTCTCAGAGGTCGAGCAAAAGTCCAGCCGGAGGTCTCGGTTGGCAAAAGCGTTAGTCGAGCGAGAAACGCGAACAGAAGTAGAGACGGGTCGAGGTCGGACGTCTCAAGATTCGAGTTCTCAGAGGCTAAGCAAAAGTCCAACCGGAAGTCTCGGTAGGCAAAAGTAACTTCTCCAGTGTGGAGTAGGTGAGGACGCGTTCCCCGAAAAAGGGAACATTAGGCGTCGGTTTGACCTAGGGTTTCGGGTGGAATCTAAAGTCAGAACAAATATTTAAGGCTAGGATTATTTGTATGTGTGTCTGGTGTTTGTTGTCTTTCAGGTACCTGGAGTTGAAGGCAAGATAGGAAAACAAACGCAGGAGAAAATGCACCTGGGAAGACCCTTCCTGGGTGCCTGACTTGAATCAGGCGCCCAAGATAGGTTTGGTGCCCCAATTGGGGCAGATCCTTCCCAGGAGCTGGCAAGCCAGGCTCCTGTGGCTTCCCAGGCACCTAGGAAGGCCTGACTTATCGCTGCTACGATTTTGGTGCAACGGATGAGGTTTTGACCGACATGTGGCAGGTGCCCTAGACCTCACAGGCGCCCTAGACCTCACAGGCGCTCGTGAAGCTTCTATATAAAGGGGTTCAACCCCTCACTTGGAAACATCAACTTTAACATTAGTCTAAGCATTCTCGGCAATGTAAAAGCACTCAAGTCGAAGCTTTGTGACCAAGGAGGCTCCATGAAGAAGCGTGCGACGCTTTGGACTTCCAGAGTTGGTCGAGTTTTTGGTTTGCTTTTTATTTACAAGTTGTGTTTCAATTTACTTATTCTTTGATTGTAATTCGAACTGTAAGACAGGTATTCTCCACCTCCAAAAATTTCGGAAAGGAGACCATTAGTGGACTCACGCCGAGTACATAGGCCTTGGACGTACTGACCCAGGGGGGTCGGGAACCAAGTAAATAAATCCCGCATGTACGAGTGTTTTGTCTTTCTTTTATTCTATTTTCCACTGCGTTCTAACCCTGATAAAATGACGTTTTTCGAAGAAATTTCGACTAAAATTTCGAGTCGATATTCACCCCCCTCTATCGATCGACACCGATCCTACATATGAAACCCATGTCAACAAGGTAAACAAACAAAGTCAACCCACAAACTAGTCCGATCAGACCTAACCCAATCTGTTGATGCAGTCTGGCCTTGATTGTTGTTTTGGTGTTGACACCGATTTAAGTTTAGGTTGATGACTATAATTATGTTTAAGTCCTGATCGAGGATTAGGCATGGTTTGGAAAATCCTAGCCTGGAGGGTTAGGTGTTGAAAATCCTAGTCTGGAGGGCTAGGTGTTGGAAAATCCTAACCTGGAGAGTTAGGTGTTGAAAATCGTAGTCTGGAGGGCTAGGTGTTGGAAAAGTCCTAATTCGGAAGGGTTGGGTGAAAAGTCCTAGCTTGGAGGGCTAGGTGAAAAGTCCTAACCTGGAGGATTAGGTGCAAATTCCCATCCTGGAGAATTAGGTGAAAAAGTCCTGGCTTGGAGGGCCAGGTGCCTAGCTTGGAGGGCTAGGTTGGATGATGTTCTAACTCGGAAGGGTTGGGTGAAAAGTCCTAGCTTGGAGGGCTAGGTGAAAAGTCCTAACATGGAGGGTTAGGTGCAAATTCCCAACTTGGAGAGTTAGATGGAAAAATCCTTAGCTTGGAGGGCTAAGGTGGATGAAAACTTAGCTTGGAGGGCTAAGTTTAAGTCCCTGGATCGGTCTGGTGACCGATCAGGGAATCTGGCACGCTGCTCCAACGTGGATCGGTCGGGTGACCGATCCAGCAATGACTGATCGGTCTGGTGACCGATCAGGGAGCACACAGTGAGGTTGGGAACCTACTGTACTGCTCCTGATCGATCCGGTGACCGATCAGGGAGTGTGTGTTTCACCCACTGCTTGGCTCTTGATCGGTCTGGTGACCGATCAGGGAGCAAACAGTGAGGTTGAGTTCCCCTGCTAATCTGCACCTGATCGGTCTGGTGACCGATCAGGATCACTGTGCAGATCGTTCTGGAGAACGATCCAGCTTCGCGGGTTTCTCACTAAGATCGATCAGGACGGTGCCTGATCGGTCTGGTGATGATCTGATCGGACTGGTGACCGATTAGGAGAACCCCTGATCGGTCAGTTGACCGATCAGAAGGCTTAGGCTGAGAAACTCAGAAATCGCCCGATATAAGGGTGGATCGGTCCGGTGAACGATCCACGACCTGGAATCGGTTTGGTGATCGGTCTAGAAGAATCTCAAAGAAATCGCGATTTCTGATTGAGCGTTGGGGATCGATCAGGACGGAGCCTGATCGGTCTGGACCCAGCCTGATCGGTCTGGTGATCGATCAGGACGGAGCCTGATCGGTCTGGACCTAGCCTGATCGGTCTGGTGACCGATCAGGAGGCTCTCTGATCGGTCAGGTGACTGATCACTTTAATTCAAATTGCACTGTCAGACGCTCTGATCGCGTCTGACCGTATCCGATTCGCTGCTGCTTGCCTCTGATATTTGATTTTCTGTGTGATATACTGCGCTAACAGTCTGATTAAGCTGCAGGTGACAGGGGAGGATTCAAACACTCAAAGAGAAGTCAATGAAGGCGTTCCTTGGAGCAGGTTTGCCCATTTCTCATCTCAGGTTACAACGGCTGGAGCTGCAGGACTGAAGCTGCTGACTGAAGCTTGGCTGAGGGAGCTCAGGAAGTTCAGTAAGGGTTCTGTGGTAGCTGGCGTTGGCAGTGAGGCAGCTGGAGGCTGCTGGAGATGAGGTCACTTGATGCTTAGTGGAGAAACAAAAGGGACGAGAGACAGCTTCGGTGAAGCAGAGTTCTAAAGCTTGGGTTTTGAGTTCTTGCCGCCTGAAGTTCTCCACGAGTGCTTGCTGTGTTGTTGAAGTTTCCATCATTCTGAGCAAGCAATTGAGAAGCAATCATCCATTACTTGAGCGCTTGAAGGAGAGAACGAGAAGTTTGGAGTCCGACAGTGGGAAGACACGAAGAAGGGTTCTTGCGTGAGATCGCCACTGGGTGGAGCTCAGGGAAGCTTGCTGCGTTCTTGTCCGTGATAAGTGTTTGAGTAAGATCCTTCTTGTTGTTTCTTTGTGCTTAAACTTTATCTGTGATTGAAACACTGTGGAGAGGTTACTCCACCGAGAAGGAGGTTGCTATTTATCCGGTGATCACCGGGGCTTGATCTGCCGATGATCAAGGGATCGCTCACCTTAAGGGCACGCCAAGGACTAGGGGCAAGTTATCCCCGAACCTTGTAAATCCTCCTTGTTAGCGATCTTGCTAGCTGTGTCTGGTTTGTTTGCGCGTTAGTTTTCTGCACACCTTGTTTTCTATTCTTTCCACTGTGCTACTGATTTCTAAGTTGCAGAAACTTGCTAAGTGCCAAAGGTTGCATTGATTGGCTATATTCACCCCCCCTATCTAGCCATCCCGTTTCCAACAAGTGGTATCAGAGCATGGGGCTCTGTACACGGCTTAACATCCGAGAGTTTTCAACAAGATGGCGTTGAGAGAAGGCTTCTCCACCACCCAACCTCCATTCTTTGATGGCGCCGACTTCTAATATTGGAGATCAAAGATGGAATACTATTTGAAGATTGATATCCATACTTGGTTCGCGGTGAAGGAGGGATTCACCCCTCCTAAGGATGATGAAGGAAAGGAACTTGAGTCATGGAGGTGGACTGCCGAACAAACAAGAAAAAGTGAAGCCGACGCAAAGGCGGTTGTCACTCTACAATGTGGCATGAACAAAGATCAACTCATCAAGGTTGGTCCTTTCACAAGTGCAAAGGACTTGTGGAACAAACTCATTGAGCTCCATGAAGGCACCCGAGACTCTAGAATTGCAAAGAGGGACTTGTTCCTCAATCAACTTCAAAATCTCTCCATGAAGGAGAATGAGTCGGTAAGTGAGCTCCATAGCCGGTTCAAGGAAGTCCTCAATGGACTTCATTCAATTGATGAAAAGGTCGAGAATCGCGACCTTGTGAGGTATGTCTTGAAAGCATTTCCAAGGAATGCTTTATGGTCATCCATGGTGGATGCCTACAAAGTATCCAAGGACCTATCTATTGTTAAGTTAGATGACTTATTTTGTGAGATGGAATTGCATGAAATGGCTAACAAAGGCCCCAAGGAGAAGGGGATTGCCTTAGTTGCAGTGGACCGAACCACCAAAAAGAAGAAGGAGAAGAAGAAGGAGAAGGAGGTCTCCTCATCTTCATCCTCTTCCGAATCCGAGTCCGATTCCAAGGAAGATGGCAGCGGCTCTTCTTCCTCCGAGATGGCGAACTTTGTGCGAAGGATGATGCGAAGGGATAGACGCTTCAAAGGTAGAGGTAACTCTAGTGAAGTTAAACTTGACAAGACTAATGCCTCTTGCTTTGAGTGTGGTAGGAAAGGGCGTTTCAAGAATGAATGTCCAAAGCTTAAGAAGAAGGAAGAAAAATCCAAAAGAAAAGAAGAGAAATCCAAGAAGAAGAAGAAGGCCTTGAAGGCCACTTGAGATGAGTCATCCTCAAGCTCATCCGATGAAGAGAAGGAGGAGAAGAGTACAAGGCATGTGGCACTCATGGCTCTTGGAGAGGAGAGCAGTGATGAATCTTCAAGCTCCTCAAACGCGGCTTCATCATCTTCGGATGATGAAGAGGTAACATCTCCTGAGCTTGAAAAATGTTATAGAGCAATTGCATGTTTAACTAATATGCTTAAGAAATCAAAGAATAAGGTTAAAGAATTGCAATTAGAAATTGATCAATTGAAGGCATCTAGAGATGATAATATTGACGATTTACATGTTGACTTGCTAGAAGATGAAATTAAATCTTTGAAACATGAGATCGTAAATTTGAAATCCTCTAAGGTTGGGGAAGTAAATGATTTGCATGATAACTTGTTAGTAGAGGAAAATCAATCTTTGAAGAGTGAAGTTGAGTAGCTCAAGAATATTCTTGGGAAATTCTCAACTAGCTCTAAGACCTTAGACATGATTCTAAATGCCCAAAGGGCAGTTTACAATAGGGCCGGTATTGGTTACCGACCCAATGAACCTTCATTTGTGTCTCTCATGTCTAGGACTGATATGAGACAATCTAGGACACCCAAAACTCAAAAGAAAGTTGTCGAGGCATGAGTGCCTAAGTCATGTTTAGTTGATGCTTTAGGTCCCAAGGTTTGGGTACCTAAAACTTCTATTTTTCGAATTGTGTAGGTTATGATTGAGGGGGAGCATCTATCAACTTGGTTCGTTGATAGTGGATGCTCCAAACACATGACCGGGGATAGATTATTGTTTACCACACTTCATAAGAAAAGTAGAGGTAATGTATCATTTGGTAACAATGGTAGTCTTAAGGTCATAGGAATAGGAGACATTCAAATATCCGAATGTCTTAGAATTTCAAATGTCCTTCTAGTCAAGGGGATGAAATTTAATCTCCTAAGTGTCAGTCAATTGTGTGACACGGGTTACACAATTGATTTCCAACCAAGTCAATGTCTAGTTAGACACAATGACACCTTGGACACAGTACTAGTAGGAACAAGAGTAGACAATATTTATCAAGTTTCATTTAAAAGTGCTACTAATGTTTCTGCTAAGTGTTTCATGT
>JAGFNQ010005586.1:165153-247265 GCA_024364735.1 Boesenbergia rotunda | reverse complement strand
AGGTAGTCTGCTCTACCTTACAGCTAGTCGACCTGATATACTATTTGCTGTAGGTATGTGTGCTAGGTATCAAGTTTATTAAGGAATCCCACTTAATCGCTGTTAAGCGGATTTTGAGATATCTCAAGGCACAATTGGTGTAGGTCTTTGGTACCCGTACCGAATCTTTTGATTTGATTGGCTACACGGATTCCGACTACGCTGGATGTAAGTTGGTGGGGGTGGGGGTTGCCAATTCTTAGGCTCGTCCTTAGTAAGTTGGTCAAGTCGGAAGCAACATTGTGTTGCTCTCTCCACGACCGAGGCAGAATATATCGCCATGGGAGAGAGTGTATCACAATTGTTGTGGATGATACATACTTTAGAGGACTATGGATTGAGTTACAAGGGTGTGCAAGTGTTATGTGATAACATAAGCACAATTAACTTAACCAAGAATCCAGTCCATCATTCTAGGACCAAACATATTGAGGTGCGTCATCACTTCATTAGAGATCATGTAGCTAGGGGAGATATTGTACTCTCACATGTAGAGTCCAAGTCAAACCTAGCTGACATCTTCACTAAACCACTCCCCGAAAATGAGTTTAGTTTCCTAAGACGGGAGTTGGGAATGTGTCGTGCTTCATAGGGTTGAATTGCATTCAAAATCCTTCATGATTATTTCGAAAATGTTGGAAACATTTGGGTAACTTTGGGAACATCTCACACAAACTATAAGGTTTACCAAAATGTTTTTGCTTGCTAGAAATGGGGTGAGATGTTAGGTTCAACTAGATTTCTCAAAATATCATTGCATCCCTTGAGAAATTAAGTTGACGAGATAATAATCACGGTGGTGACCAAGTATGGGGAAAAACCATTGCATAACATATGTGTATATGGCTCCATGATCATACTTAGACATTCTAATCAAGGAACCTTGATTGGAACATTGGATTTCATACAAACTTAGTTGAAATTGCTTGAGTGATTGTGATTGAGTTTGACTCCATTTAGATGGATCAAAGTGATTGTGGAACCTATAAGGACTTTTGATCCTTGTTTAGGGATCATTCTAGTCATGAGATCATGTCCAAGTTCGATAAACTTCACCAGATCTCGTTGGAAAGTTTCAGAAATTCTGAAATTGAACATTTAAGTTCATTCAGGAGTATCAGGAACCCTGATCGGTCACCGGACCGATCAGGCATAGGGCTGATCGGTCTCCGGACCGATCTGGCTCCCTCTTGCATTGATCGGTCCACAGACCGATCAGAGGGCCAGCAGTGACTTTCCGAAACTTTGACCAAGTATTCTGAGCTAGCCTGGATCGGTCCCCGGACCGATCTGGCACCCTATGGAGATCGGTCCATAGACCGATCAGGGGGCTCCCAAGTTTTTCTTCGGACCCTACTGTCCATGCCCTGATCGATCAGACGACCGATCAGGAGTGCGCCTGATCGGTCACTAGACCGATTAGGACCAGGTCAGTCCGATCAGGCTATAGCCTGATCGATCTGGGCTCAATCAGATCGAACGGTTATCCATTCAAACGCATTAAATTTGGTTGGTGGACCGATCCACCAACCGATTAACTTCGCGAAAACTTACCATTGCCGAACCCTAGCGCCGAGGCCTCCCATTTGCGCAACCCTGTGCGAGAGCCTTGCCCACCCTCGTCTTCTGATCGTGAGTGTGCGGTGCTAAGGAGTCTTCTCTAAGCCCTGGTTTTTCTTCCTGCGTCCTGCGTCTCTCTCTCGCCGAAGGACCTCGCGATCATCTCTTGCGCGCGAGTCCCTCTTTGCGCAAGCTTGTTCCTCCGATCTAAGAATCTCTTCAATGGCACCAAAGTAAGTTTTTGGCTTCATTTTACCGTTTAATCAGTTCATCAAACTATGTTTTGAAATAGTTTTGAAGCTAATCATGTTTTGGTCTTGTTCTTGCTGTTGTGCCGTGACCCTTGTGTTATTGTTGTGACCTTACTTTCTCATCTTATGTCAATGATCAAACCTTAAACCAAATGTCTCCTTTGATCATTGTCATTCTCTGATTGGGTTCTATCTGGTATGATCAATTCTTGAATTTTTGATTCAACCTATATCCATCGATTCAAACCGTATGTACTTCCCTTGTTAAATCATGTTTGTATGATCAATGATTCAAACCGTGTGTCTTGATCATTTCAATTCTCTAGAAAATCTTCTAGAGGAAAGGATGATATTGAGGGCAGCTCTAGGGGGAAAGCCCCTGCTACATCTGGGCCCTCCAGAAGGCCACAGCCTTCTTCTAGCTCCTGGTTCCCAAATGCGGCCTGTGAACAGGCCTTTCAAGCAAGGACCTTCAAACTATTACCATGTTGATCAATTGATGTTCCTTTCCTAACTGAGTACTGCCCCTCTGTCATGGAGATTGTCACTTACTACAATCTGGGTTTTCTTCTTTCCTTGGAACGGACCATAAATTACGACCTAGTCTCTGAATTCTACAACAACCTACAACAAGGTCCTCAAGGGGGTTTCGAGTTCACTACTCGTGTCGGGAAAATGAACCTTGATTTTTCATATGAGATTTTAGCCGAATACATAGGTGGTCGACGATCACCTAACCTCTATTCGATTTATCTAGAGCTCCCCGATCCTCTGCTGGCCCCGTTCGCAGATGTTACCCCCGATTCTATCTATCAGCACTTCTTTGGTCATCCTCGCCCTACCGGGCTTGATGAGTTGGGTCCAGTTTTTCCTACTTTTGCAGCCCTCCACCTTGCTCCAGCTGACTATGTCCTTTTCAAGATAATCACAAATTGCATCTTACCCATCACTTCTAAGCCTTTGACCGAGATCTGACCCTATCACTGCCTTATACTCTATGGCATGCATCGCCAGATGGACTTCGACATCATGGAGAGCATTTTCCAGTCCATCCTATCATACAGGGAGCCGAGTCGTCGCACGGTCTACATGCCCTTTGGTCATATCATCACTGACTGGCTTATGTCGGTTGGAGTTGATGTTACCAATGGCAGGACCATGCCCATGGTCAAACAAGATTGTCGCCTGGGTCGATGCGCTTTTGCCAAGTCTGGCATTATTATTCGAGAGCGCGATGGGGTGTTGGTGTGGAAGGATGGGCGAGGTCTCGGTGAGTTACCTGGCGGAGCACCACATTTTCAGGCACCACCCGATGTTGCTGCGCCTCATGAGGCCCATGCTGCTGGCGATGATTACGACGAGCCGGATCCAGATCTGCGCTGGTAGATCTCAGAGCTGGATCAGATAGTACAGGAGTTGGTTCAGTTGAGGGCGACAGATCGCGAGGAGTTTCGGTCAGGTTTTCGATCCATCGATTGCCGCCTGACTAGGATCGAGACCGAGGTCTCAGGGACCCGTACACTCCAGCAGACATGGTATGATGAGTGGCGCAGCCACACATTTCCAGGAGGTGCACCTCCTTCGAGTACTGCACCAGGGTCCTTTTCTCCTTCTGATACCACGATGGATGATCTCGTGGACGATGACGACCCTCCCGCTGATGTCTGAGCCTTGATGTTTCTTACTTTTCTCTGTGGTATGTATGGATGATTTGTGTGACTTGTAGGCTGTATGCTCTGCGACTTGACTATTGTGGTCTTGGTGAGTTGGTGTGGAAGGATGGGCGAGGTCTCGGTGAGTTACCTGGCGGAGCACCACATTTTCAGGCACCACCCGATGTTGCTGCGCCTCATGAGGCCCATGCTGCTGGCGATGATTACGACGAGCCGGATCCAGATCTGCGCTGGTAGATCTCAGAGCTGGATCAGATAGTACAGGAGTTGGTTCAGTTGAGGGCGACAGATCGCGAGGAGTTTCGGTCAGGTTTTCGATCCATCGATTGCCGCCTGACTAGGATCGAGACCGAGGTCTCAGGGACCCGTACACTCCAGCAGACATGGTATGATGAGTGGCGCAGCCACACATTTCCAGGAGGTGCACCTCCTTCGAGTACTGCACCAGGGTCCTTTTCTCCTTCTGATACCACGATGGATGATCTCGTGGACGATGACGACCCTCCCGCTGATGTCTGAGCCTTGATGTTTCTTACTTTTCTCTGTGGTATGTATGGATGATTTGTGTGACTTGTAGGCTGTATGCTCTGCGACTTGACTATTGTGGTCTTGTGCCACACGTATCTTCTGTTGATGCATGTGTCCTGCATCTTGCTACTTTTCTGATGTTTATGCTTTGACTTGTCTAACTTTACCTCACATGCTTATCTACTCTTAGTATGTCTATTGTTGATGCCATGATTGTTTATATGAGTTTTATTTGCATGTTTGCTACATTGCCATGTTCATACTTATAATGCCATGTCTAGTTGATACATATGACTGTCATGACATGCTTTGTGAGTTGTTCCTGACATGCTTTGTGAGTTGTTACTTCCTGTTCGTATGATGCATGTGATTGCTATATCTTGCTCTATCTTTTTCACATGTGTTCATATGGTTATTCTACAACCTATCACATCTTTGTTGATTTGGGGTACCCCTAGGGTTGAGGGGGAGTTTGGTTTAGACTTAACAGCCCTTCTAGACCCCTTTTCGGTGTTCGACAAAGGGGGAGAGTGTTGTTGGTTAAGTTTAGGTTGATCATGTTGTAGGGGGGGGATCCTGATTCCCCTATGATTCTGGATTTGAGGAAATGGATTGAGAATCCCTAAACTTAGATCGGGTTGTCAAACAACAAAAAGGGGGAGATTGTAGATGCAGTCTGGCCCTGATTGTTATTTTGGTGTTGACACCGATTTAAGTTTTGGTTGATGACTATGATTATGTTTAAGTCCTGATCGAGGATTGTTGGGACCGGGTGCATGTCAACAAGGATACGAGTTCGTAAAATTTTAAATTTTTACGTGCAGCGGAAGAATTTGCATAAAATAATTTCCTAAATTATTTTAACTTCGTATCTAGCATGCAATCTTATGGTGTGTTGACATAATCATAAAATAAAACTTTGCGGAAAAATAAACTAATTTACTTTTATACCTCGCGTAACTCGAAGAAAGGGACGAGATCCAACCGTAGCGTCCCTTGGAAGCTTCGCCTCTATTCGCGTCCACGCCGAGTTCTCTTCGGGATGACTTCGCAAAGTCACGAGTTTTGTGCCGACGAGAACTACTAGATTCTCTATAGGCACAACAAAGAAGTACAAGAGAATGATTAGGAAACTAACCAACGAAGTAACGGAATCGAATTCCGAGAAGAGAGGAGTCGCTATCCGCTTCTTCTTCTTCTTGTTCGGGTTCTTCTTCTTCTTAAAGCTCATGACAACACCTTCTAAGGGAGGAGTTGAGCCAGCCCTAGATGGAGGATGAAGCATCAAGGTGCGCCGGCCCTAATTCCTCTATGGTGGGCACCGGCCCTAATGGGAAGAAGGGAGAAGGAGAAGAGAAGAGAAGAGAGAGAGGGAGAGCTCTTCACAACTTGATTAGTTGATTGATTAGGAATAAGGGCTTGCCTTTGGTTCCTTTATATAGTAGCAACTCCTTTGCTAAGTCTCCCTCTTAACAGAATTAACAGAATTAGTTATAAGAAATTTATCTTATAAATTCTCTTATTAATTATTCCGTTTAAGCCGAGTCTTATTATAACTAATTTATAATAAAACAAATTCGTCTTCTCTTTAAATTATGGAATAAATTTTATAAGAAATTTATAAACTTTCTTATTATGAAAAAATCAATTCATAATTGATTTTATAAAATTAAAATAAACGAATTCATGGATTATTTTAATCTTCCATAAAAAGAATAAATTTCTATAAATTTATTTATATAAATTTCTTTATACAAATTTATTTATCCATAATTTATAAAACAAATCGCGCTAGATTTATTTTATTAATTAAACCAATTAAATTGGTTTTTCTCCCTTTAATGGTCGGCCACTCAAGGAGGGTTAACACCCTCTTTGGCCGGCCAAAACCGACCCGAACCGATCGTGAATTAAACTCATTTAATTCGCCTAAAAAGCCTTCAAAAGACTTAGCCATTTTTAGTTTCCATTGCGCCTCTGATTAACTCAGATTCGACTTATTTCTCTTGATCGGAAAATCCAATTTTCAACTCGTTTTAAATCCCTCGGATTACTCGTAGTGCGTGTGACTAAATAGGCTTTCGATTTATGTTGGCCGTCTATTATTAACTAATTATAGAACGGTCATGAGTGGCACCTAGTAGTACATCATACCCCCCAATTAATCGAAAGATCAACGGTTTGACCTCAGAAGAAATTATTCTGAAACCCTTCAGCAGCTCTAATGAATCGTGCCTCATTCCCTTCACCACCTTATACCCACTTGGTTCAGGACATGGTCTGTTTGTGTCAGTCCCCACTAGACTGACTACGTCACACCTAGCCCAAGTAGTATCTTTCTCGTCCTTTGGATTTCTAATTACTTTCATGTATTTAAGAGACTTTCACTCTTAACATGATATACTCTGGCCAGAGGTTTTGAGTAACAATCCGACGATAGGCCTGGGTATACATCTCCTCGCAAGGAGTGGTGAATCCTTTGTAGGCTGTTCAAACATCTTCGGGCACTTTGACTTATACCCAATCATCCTGGGTCCACACCTCCTTGAAGATGCTTGCTTAAGATGTTAAAGTATAAGTCTCCATGACCAAGATGACTTGAACACCGCAAGTCAAAGGAACATCGCACTTAAGTCGCAGTAAGAACTTCATTGACATTTCTATAGATAGATTCCATATGAAGTCTTACAGCTAGTCACTCCAATGAACTAGCTCCCTTAACTAGCATCTATGTTTATCTCCGGACATCCCAATGTCACCAGCTGATTAGAGAATAACCCATGCTAGTCTCAACAGAATTGATAGTGTCCGTATTTATGAATTCATCGACTAGGGATATTTTCAATACTTCACATTTGCATATTTAGAGATAATCACTAGTTGTGATCCCATCACAAATTCTCTTATGCTGTGAGTTGTATTGCGGACATTCAGTAGATGAGTTTAAGATCTCAATCAAATACACAAGCATGTATACTCAAATAGTGGATTATCATTTATAAAATTAAATGTTTTACAATCATAAGGCGATTGCCTTAGGACACTTCTCTCATATCACTAACAAGGATTAGGCATGGTTTGGAAAATCCTAGTCTGGAGGGCTAGGTGTTGGAAAATCCTAACCTGGAGGGTTAGGTGTGAAAATCCTAGTCTGGAGGGCTAGGTGTTGGAAAAGTCCTAATTCGGAAGGGTTGGGTGAAAAGTCCTAGCTTGGAGGGCTAGGTGAAAAGTCCTGATTTGGAGGGTTAGGTGCAAATTCCCATCCTGGAGAATTAGGTGAAAAAGTCCTGGCTTGGAGGTCCAGGTGCCAAGCTTGGAGGGCTTGGTTGGATGATGTTTTAACTCGGAAGGGTTGGGTGAAAAGTCCTAGCTTAGAGGGCTAGGTGAAAAGTCCTAACTTGGAGGGTTAGGTGCAAATTCCCATCTTGGAGAGTTAGATGGAAAAATCCTTAGCTTGGAGGGCTAAGGTGGATGGAAACATAGCTAGGAGGGCTAAGTTTAAGTCCCTGGATCGGTCTGGTGACCGATTAGGGAATCTGGCACGCTGCTCCAACGTGGATCGGTCGGGTGACCGATCCAGCAATGACTAATTGGTCTGGTGACCGATCAGGGAGCACACAGTGAGGTTGGGAACCTACTGTACTGCTCCTGATCGATCCGGTGGCCGATCAGGGAGTGCGTGATTCACCCACTGCTTGGCTCCTGATCGATCTGGTGACCAATCAGGGAGCAAACAGTGAGGTTGAGTTCCCCTGCTGATCTGCACCTGATCGGTCTGGTGACCGATCAGGATCACTATGCAGATCGTTTTGGAGAACGATCCAGCTTCGCGGGTTTCTCACTAAGATCGATCAGGATGGTGCCTGATCGGTCTGGTGATGATCTGATCGGACTGGTGACCGATCAGGAGATCCCCTGATCGGTCAGTTGACCGATCAGAAGGCTTAGGCTGAGAAACTCAGAAATCGCCCTATATAAGAGTGGATCGGTCCGGTGAACGATCCACGACCTGGGATCGGTCTGGTGATCGGTCCAGAAGAATCTCAAAGAAATCGCGATTTCTGATTGAGCGTTGGGGATCGATCAGGACGGAGCCTGATCTGTCTGGACCCAGCCTGATCGGTCTGGTGACCGATCAGGAGGCTCTCTGATCGGTCAGGTGACCGATCACTTTAATTCAAATTGCACTGTCAGACGCTCTGATCGCGTCTGACCGTATCCGATTCGCTGTTGTTTGCCTCTGATATTTGATTTGCTGTGTGATATACTGCTCTAACAGTCTGATTAAGCTGCAGGTGATAGGGGAGGATTCAAACACTCAAGGAGAAGTCAATAGAGGCTTTCCTTGGAGCAGGTTTGTCCATTTCTCATCTCAGGTTGCAACGGTTGGAGCTGTAGGACTGAAGCCGCTGACTGAAGCTTGGCTGAGGGAGCTCAGGATGTTCAGTAAGGGTTCAGTGGTAGCTGACGTTGGCAGTGAGGCAGCTGGAGGCTGCTGGAGATGAGGTCACCTGATGCTTAGTGGAGAAACAAAAGGGTTCAAGAGCTTGGGTCTTGAGGGCTTGCCGTCTAGAGTTCTCCACAACTGCTTGCTGTGTTCTTGATGTTTCCATCATTCTGAGCAAGCGATTGAGAAGCAATCATCCATTACTTGAGCGCTTGAAGGAGAGAACGAGAAGCTTGGAGTCCGACAGTGGGAAGACACGAAGAAGGGTTCTTGCGTGAGATCGCCACTGGGTGGAGCTCAGGGAAGCTTGCTGCGTTCTTGTCCGTGATAAGTGTTTGAGTAAGATCCTTCTTGTTGTTTCTTTGTGCTTAAACTTTATCTGTGATTGAAACACTGTGGAGAGGTTACTCCACCGAGAAGGAGGTTGCTTTTATCCGGTGATCACCGGGGCTTGATCTGCCGACGATCAAGGGATCGCCCACCTTAAGGGCACGCCAAGGAGTACGAGCAAGTTATCCCCGAACCTTGTAAATTCTCCTTGTTAGCGATCTTGCTAGCTGTGTTTGGTTTGATTGCGTGTTAGTTTTCAGCACACCTTGTTTTCTATTCTTTCCGCTGTGGTACTGATTTCTAAGTTGCAGAAACTTGCTAAGTGCCAAAGGTTGCATTGATTGGCTATATTCACCCCCCCTCTAGCCATCCCGTTTCCAACAATACGCACTTGGTTTAGGACACGGTCTATGTGTGTCAGTCCCCACTAGGCTGATTACGTCACACCTAGCCCAAGTAATGTCTTTCTCGTCCAACGGATTCTAATTACTCTCATGTTTCTAAGAGATTCATACTCGGAACATGTGATGCTCTGGCCAGAGGCTTCGAGTAACAATCCGACGATAGGCCTTGGGTATACATCTCCTCGCAAGGAGTGGTGAATCCTTTGTAGGCAGTTCAAACATCTTCGGGCACTTCGGCTTATACCCAATCATCCTGGGTCTACACCTCCTTGGAGATGCTTGCTTAAGATGTCAAAGTATAAGTCTTTATGACCAAGATGACTTGAACATCGCAAGTCAAAGGAACATCGCACTTAAGCTGCAGTAAGAACTTCATTGACATATCTATATGTAGATTACCATATGAAGTTTTACAGCTAGTCACTCCAATGAACTAGTTCCCTTAACTAGCATTCATGTTTATCTCCGGACATCCCAATGTCACCAACCAGTGAGAATCAGCTGATTAGAGAATAACCCATGCTTGTCTCCACAGAATTGATAGTGTCCGTACTTATCAATTCATCGACTAGGGACAATTTCAATACTTCACAATTGCACATGTAGAGATAATCACTAGTTGTGAATTCATCATAAATTCTCTCATGCTGTGAATTGTATTGCGGACATTCAGTAAATGAGTTTAAGATCTCAATCAAATATACGAACATGTATACTCAAATAGTGAATATTCATTTATTAAAGTAAATGATTACAATCATAAGGCGAGTGCCTTAGGACACTTCTCTCATATTACTAACAAACTCTCGCTTGGCCTATTGCCAATCGCTACGGTATCCAATACCACAGGCTCTAACATGACCCTCAAACTTGCTTTGAGGCAAGGCCTTAGTTAAAGGATCCGCTAAATTTCTTTCAGTGGGAATTTTCTCAATTTGTATGTCATTCCTACTCATAATCTCTTTGATCAGATGATAGCGGTGAAGCACATGTTTGGATCATTGATGAGACCTTGGTTCCTTTGCTTGTGCAATAGCTCCATTGTTGTCGCAATAAATCGGTATTGCTTCATCAATGGTTGGAACCACACCAAGTTCTGAGATAAACTTCTTGATCCAAACTGCTTCCTTTGCTGCTTCCAAAGCTGTAATATATTCCGCTTTCATGGTAGAATCCGCTACAGTGTCTTGCTTGGAACTCTTGAAACCTATTGCGCCTCCATTCAAAGTAAATACGTATCCAGATTGAGATTTGGAGTCATCCTTATCTGTCTAGAAATTGGCATCTGACGCTCAGAGCATACGATACATCGGGCCTAGTACATAACATAGTATACATGATAGATCCTATCGCGGATGCATATGGAATCTTATTCATGCAAATCCTCTCCTCTTCTGTGCGCGGACACATAGACTTCGAAAGGTTGATCCCATGCCTGATGGGAAGGTAACCTTTCTTGGATTTCGACATGCTAAACCTTTTTATCTCTCGGTCTATATATGTAGACTGCGAAAGACCAAGCAACCGTTTTGATCTATCTCTATAGATTCTAATCCCAAGGATATAGGTTGCTTCTCCCAGGTCTTTCATGGAGAAAGTTTTGGACAACTAAATTTTAACCGACTGTAAGACTGATATATCATTTCCTATAAGTAATATGTCATCGACAAATAATACTAGGAATATGACTGCACTCCCACTAACCTTCTTGTACACATAAGGTTCGTCAGGATTTTGTGAGAAATCAAACTCTTTGATTGTCTCATCAAAACGGATGTTCCGGCTCCTGAATGCTTGCTTCGGTCCATATATGAAATGCCGAAGCTTGCATACTTTGGTTTTATCAACCGATGTGAAACCTGCAAGTTTCCATTAAGGAAAGTTGTTTTCACATCCATTTGCCATATCTCATAATCATAATGAGCTGCTATGGCTAGGAGCATCCGAATGGATTTAAGCATAGCTACTGGCGAATAGGTTTCGTCATAATCAATTCCTTGTTTCTGACGATATCCTTTTGCCACCAATCTAGCCTTAAAGGTAACAACATTACCTTCCATGTCAGTTTTCTTCTTGAAAACCCACTTGCACCCTATGGGCTTAATCCCTTCAGGTGGGTTAACCAAGTCCCATATTTGGTTTTCGTACATGGAATCCATTTCCGACTTCATGGCTTCAAGTCATTTGTCCCTTTCTGAACTTTTCAGAACATCTTCATAACTGATAGGTTCGTCATCGCTTATGAGTAACACGTCGTTCGATTCACTTATGAGAAATCCGTATCTCTCTGGAATATTACGTGTCCTATCAGATGTACGAAGAGGTGGTGTTGTTTTAGGTTCAACTGATAGCTCATCATTATGAGTTGTTGGTTGTGGGTCTAGACTAGGTGTCTCTGTAATATCTATTGGAGTTTCTTGAACTTCATCAAGTTCAATGCCACTCCCACTATTTTTTTGTAAAAGAAATTTTTTTTCCAGAAATACATCAAATAACTCATGAAGATGGAAGATGATGGTATAAGCATCCATATGCTCATGCTGCTTTTGCAGCTCAGGTACCATAGCGGCTAGCATGATGCAACTCGCAAGTTCAGAATCGGTCACATGTTTCTGATAGGCCACTAACTGGTCTGGAGTTGCATTTTCTGGAGGACAGTTGGGAAGTTGATCTTCAAGGACATAACCAAGCTTCTCTGCCTTGAGGACTATCCTCAGGTTTCGAAGCCAGTCCATGAAGTTTGGCCCAGTCAGTTTATTGGTGTCCAAAATGGAACGCAAATTTAGAGAAGACATGATTGAGTGATTATCCTAGAAATACAAATTGAGCTTATGTGAGAAGAATGATAAAGAATGCATCAACATACATTAATTAAATCCTATTTATTTTTCGAATTGAGTAACCCTTTTTATCAATTCGGGAGATCGTAGGATCATCTCCAAATAGGTCGATATCCAACCATAGATAAGAACAACCATGGCTGTGGCCATCAAGTTATTCTTGGCTATGAAGGTAGGTAATTATACCGATTACATATCACATATATGTAACTATCACTTTATGCTATCAACTAATTGAATGTTTGCATAAATCATTGGGTTGTTAACTCATTAACAAGTATGCAACATTATACATAGCACCCAACTGCACCTCTCTTTACATCGACCTTGGTTGTGGC
Source organism: Boesenbergia rotunda (assembly GCA_024364735.1). NCBI lineage: Eukaryota > Viridiplantae > Streptophyta > Magnoliopsida > Zingiberales > Zingiberaceae > Boesenbergia > Boesenbergia rotunda. The sequence continues at coordinate 234,855 of JAGFNQ010005586.1, read as the reverse complement.
ACAACAAATCGATGCTCCAAACTTAAGGCAGACCCATTAATCAAGAAATAGTTTTAATATGGTTGGATCTCATTCAACCGTTTAGTCAGGCTTGGATGTGTCCAACAACCAAAACTAAGGATTGACCTCTGACTCCATCTATGTTAATCAAAAACTAATTCCATGGTTTGAACATGTTGAGGTTCAAGTCGGGCATGGATGTGTCCATCAACCCAAACGAGAAACAAAACTCCGGTTCTAACCATATTAATGGAAGGTGTTGGCCTTAATATTTTGTAAGGGGTTTTGGGTCTCATCCTTTCTTTTCTAAGCACATTCATGACATATAATTATGTCATGTACTAACGATTTCCTTAATAAAGTAAGTATGTGACTTAATTTATCAAGTCTCATTAATTGAATTAGGAACTGGATTTCCTAATTCTAATTTCATACTTTATTCAAGGAATGGTTTTGGAAAACAATTTCCTAAATTGTCATAATCAATTTCGGAAATAATATGTTTAAGACTTTGATTTCTCTAAATCAAATCTTATTAAATTAAGAGACAGATTCCCTTAATTCAACCACATATTATTTTCATGAAAATCTTATTTAAGAAAACTCTATAGGAAACCATTTTCCTAATTAATTTTGGAGACAACAATATGTAAGAGCATCACCTCTTAAATCAAATACGAAAATTATCGTTTGAGAATCACCTCAAAATTTCTAAGATTTGATTACATATTTTATTTGTGGATTTATTAATTTCAACAAATTATTTTCTTTGGGTGGCTCCCCGAGGCTCAGATACCCAAAAAAAGGAATTTGTTGTAAATCTAATTTGGTCCGCTCCTCGTGCGTAACCAAATTAAACATGACAATTTTATTCAAAATAGGAAATTAAATTACAACAACTAACTTTAAATTGGACGGCTCCCCGAGGCTCAATCCAAAATAAAGAATTTTGTTAATAATTTAAAACCAATTCGAATTTAATTGTCAATTAATGATCCATAAATTTGTCTAGACTTTCTTGAAAGAAAGTGCCCAAAATTGCGAGATTTCATAATAGGTTTTCAGAATAATTGTAAGTTTCTGGTACAAAGAAAATTTACATATTTCCAAAATTGGAAAATTTCCAAAATAGGAAATTTCCAAAATTAGAAAGTTTCCAAAAATGGTAAGTTTTCACAATTATCATAAAATTTCAGAAACTAGGATATTTCAAATGTTTGCGAAATTTCATGAGGATTTCCAAACTTTGAAATTCCTAAATCTAAAATTTATCATAATTGGAAAGTTTCCATAATTGGAAAATTTTCCAAAATTGAGATCATGACCAAGTTTTCCGCAAAACAATTATATGATTATGTCGAACACTAACCGGCTCTAATACCACTGTTGGGACCGGGTGCATGTTGACATGGATACGGGTTTGTAATTTTAAAATTTAATTACGTGTAGCGGAAGGTTTAGCATAAATAATTTCTCAAATTATTTTAACCACGTATCTAGCATGCAACCTTATGTTGTGGAGACATGATCATACATTTAAAATTTTACAGAAAGTAAACTAATTTACTTAATACCTCGCGTAACTCGTAGAAAGGGACGAGATCCAACCATAGCGTCCCTTGGAAGCTCCGCCTCTATTCGCGTCCACGTCGAGTTTTCTTCGGGATGACTTCGCAAAGCCACGAGTTTCGTGCCGACAAGAACTACTAGATTCTCCAAAGGCACGACAAGAATACCAAGAGAGAGATGGAAAGACTAACCACCAAACGAAGAACGGAATCAAGATTCCGGGAGGAAGGAAGGAGTCGCACCCGATTCTTCTTCTTCTTCGGCCTCTTCTTGGTGGTGGAAGCTCACGACAACCAAAAGGAGGGCCTCTAGGGCCGGCGCCACTAGAGGAGGGAGAGGGAGAGAAGGAGAGGGAGAGAGGCTAGGCAAGAATCCTTGATCTCTTGGATTGATTTCCAAGTCTTGCCTTGGTACCTTTATATAGTAGCCTCTTAATCGCCAAGTCTTCTCTTAACGGAATAAATTTTTCATAAGAAATTTATCTTATAAATTTTTCTATGAATTATTCCATTATTCCAAGTTTTTATTATAACTTAATTTATAATAAAAACAACCATGTCTCCCCTTTTATTATGGAAAGAAATTTTTTTATATAAATTTCTTTATATAAATTTCTTTATCATGGTAAATCAATCCATTATTGATTTTATAAAATAAAATAAACCAATCCATGGTTCATTTTAATTTCCATGAAAATTAAATCCCTTTATATAAATTTCTTTATATAAATTTCTTTATCCATAATTTTATAAAACAAACCGCGCTCGGTTTATTTTATAATTTGAACCAAACAATTTGGTTGTCCTTTTTTGATGTGGTCGGCCAAACAAAGAGGGTGGGGACCCTCTTTGGCCGGCCAAACCCAAGCCGAAACCTTACGAATTAAACTCATTTAATTCGTCCAATAAGACTTCAAAAGACTTAGCCATTTTATGCTTCCGATGCGTCTCTGAAAATTCAGATTCAACTTATCTCTCTTGATCGGAAAATCCAATTTTCAACTCGTTTTAAATCCCTCGAATTACTCGTAGTGCGTGTGACTAAATAGGCTTTCGATTTATGTTGGGCATCTATAATTAACCAATTATAGAACGATCATGAGTGGCACCTAGTAGTACATCATGATCCCCAATTAATCGAAAGATCAACGGTTGACATCAGAAATAATTCTGAAACCCTTCAGCATCTCTAATGAATCGTGCCTTATTCCCTTCACCATCTTATACCCACTTGGTTCAGGACACGGTCTATGTGTGTCAGTCCCCACTAGGCTGACTACGTCACACCTAGCCCAAGTAATGTCTTTCTCGTCTAACGGATTCTAATTACTCTCATGTTTCTGAGAGATTCATACTCGGAACATGTGATGCTCTGGCCAGAGGCTTCGAGTAACAATCCGACGATAGGCCTTGGGTATACATCTCCTCGTAAGGAGTGGTGAATCCTTTGTAGGTTGTTCAAACATCTTCGGGCACTTCGTCTTATACCCAATCATCCTGGGTCCACAGCTCCTTGGAGATGCTTGCTTAAGATGTCAAAGTATAAGTCTTTATGACCAAGATGACTTGAACACCGCAAGTCAAAGGAACATCGCACTTAAGCTGCAGTAAGAACTTCATTGACATATCTATATGGAGATTACCATATGAAGTTTTACAGCTAGTGACTCCAATGAACTAGTTCCCTTAACTAGCATTCATGTTTATCTCCGGACATCCCAATGTCACCAGCCAGTGAGAATCAGCTGATTAGAGAATAACCCATGCTTGTCTCCACAGAATTGATAGTGTCCGTATTTATCAATTCATCGACTAGGGACAATTTCAATACTTCATAATTGCACATGTGGAGATAATCACTAGTTGTGAATTCATCACAAATTCACTCATGCTGTGAATTATATTGCGGAGATTCAGTAAATGAGTTTAAGATCTCAATCAAATACACGAACATGTATACTCAAATAGTGAATATTCATTTATTAAAGTAAATGATTACAATCATAAGGCGATTGCCTTAGGACACTTCTCTCATATTACTAACACCTAGTAACCAATTTTTATTGTAACGACCCGACCCATTTAGCGACCCATTTAGCGAACCCCTTATTTTTCTATGGGTCGTCGACCGTCGACCGTGTCATTACCATACTAGGTCTTCCCACTCCTGGGTAGTAGATTTTTGCCTTCCCCAGGATTCGAACCCTAGACCCCAGGCTTAAGTACTAGTTCTTTATGAATCCTGGTAACCAATTGAGCCTAGGTCAATTAGTTACCAGGATTCATAAAGAACTAGTCTTTAAGCCTGGGGTCTAGGGTTTGAATCATGGGGAAGACAAAAATCCACTGCCCAGGAGTGGGAAGACCTAGTAATGTAACAACATGGTCGACAGTCGATGACCCATAGAAAAATACGGGGGTCGCCAAATGGGCTGCCAAATGGGCCGGGTCGTTACAATAAAAAGGCGCCTTTTTATTGTAACGACCCGACCCGTTTGGTGGCCCATTTGGCGGTCTATTCGGTAACCCCTTATTTTTCTGTGGGTCGTCGACCGTCATTCGTCGACCGTGTCATTACCTTACTAGGTTTTCCCACCCCCTGGACAGTGGATTTTTGCCTTCCCTAGGATTCGAACCCTAGACCCCCGACTTAAGTACTAGTTCTTTATGAATCCTGGTAACCAATTGAGAGCTCAATTGGTTACCAGGATTCATAAAGAACTAGTACGCTCTCAATTGGTTACCAGGATTCATAAAGAACTAGTACTTAAGCCGGGGGTCTAGGGTTCGAATCCTGGGGAAGACAAAAATCCACTGTCCAAGGGGTGGGAAGACCTAGTAAGGTAATGACATGGTTGATGGTCGACGGTCGACGACCCACAGAAAAATAAGGGGTCGCCGAATGGACCGCCAAATGGGCCGGGTCGTTACAATAAAAAGGCGCCTTTTATTGTAACAACCTGGCACATTTGGCGGCCCATTTGGCTACCCCCTTATTTTTCTATGGGTCGTCGACCGTCGACCATGTCGTTACCATACTAGGTCTTCCCACTCCTAGGCAGTGGATTTTTGCCTTCCCCAGGATTCGAACCCTAGACCCCAGGCTTAAGTACTAGTTCTTTATGAATTCTGGAAACCAATTGAGCTAGCTCAATTGGTTACCAGGATTCATAAAGAACTAGTACTTAAGCCTGGGGTCTAGGGTTCGAATCCTGGGGAAGGCAAAAATCCACTGCCTAGGAGTGGGAAGAGCAAGTACGGTAACGACATGGTCGATGGTCGACGACCCATAGAAAAATAAGGGGGTTGCCAAATGGGCCGCCAAATGGGTAACGACCCGGCCCATTTGGCGACCACCTTATTTTTCTTATGGTCGTCGACCGTGTCGTTACCTTACTAGGTCTTCCCACTCCTGGGCACTGGATTTTTGCCATCCCTAGGATTCGAACCCTAGACCCACGCTTAAGTACTAGTTCTTTATGAATCCTGGTAACCAATTGAGCCAGACTCAATTGGTTACCAGGATTCATAAAGAACTAGTACTTAAGCCTGGGCCTAAGGTTCGAATCCTGGGGAAGGCAAAAATCCACTTCCTAGGACTGGGAAGACCTAGTAAGGTAATGACACGGTCGACGGTCGACGACCATAAGAAAAATAAGGGGGTCGCCAAATGGGCCGCTAAATGGGCCGGGCCATTACAGCAAGGACCCCGGACTGGAGTGAAGAAGCCGAAAGGCAAGTGCTTCACATGCAAGCAAACTGGGCATTGGAAAGCGGACTGTCCCCGTCGTCAAAACAAAGGTATTTCTTCAGCCTTAGTCGTTGAAACATGTTTTGCGGTGCTATCTACCTGTACCTGGTGTGTAGATACAAGAGCCACTGACCATGTCTACAATACCCTACAGGGGTTCCAGGAAACCTGACGGCTAGCTGATGAAGAAATCATGGTCTACATGGGCGATGCTTCAAAGGTGGCAGCAGTTGTAGTGGGAGTTTTCTATTTATCTTTTGAGAGAAATAATGTATTAGTTCTGAGAGATTGTCTTTTTGTACCCTCGTTTAGAAAGAATCTAATTTCAGTTTCTAAGTTAATAAAGGATGGATATTCTATTGCTTTTGATAATAAAGTTGTTATTAAATGAAATAGAGAGATTATTTGTTCGGGTATAATGGTTGGCAATCTGTATACTCTAGAACCAATGACTCCCACGATGCACATTGAAGTAAATAGCTCTTCATCTAACCTAAATAAGAGAAAAGAGCTTTCTAAGATAAATCAATCATACCTTTGGCACCTTAGACTTCGTCATATTAACCTTAGTAGGATTTAGAGGTTGATAGCTGATGGGCCCTTGGGTTCATTGGTGATGGAGGATCTCCCGACCTGTGAGTCTTGCTTAGAAGGTAAGATGACCAAGAGGCCTTTCAAGGCTAAGGGGTATAGGGCCAAAGATGTGCTAGAACTGATTCATTCTAATTTGTGTGGTCCTTTGTCAATCCAGGCTAGAGGTGGCTTCGAATATTTCGTCACATTCATTGATGATTATTCAAGGTATGGTTACATTTACCTGATGCGCCTCAAGTCTAAATGCTTTGAAAAGTTCAAAGAATTCAAGGCTGATGTGGAGAAACATCGAGGTAAAAGTATCAAGACACTGCGATCAGATTGTGGTGGTGAATACCTCTTCGGAGAGTTTAGGACCTTCCTATTGGAAGCTGGGATTCAGTCCCAGCTAATTGCACCAGATACACCCTAACAGAATGGAGTTGCAGAAAGAAGGAATAGGACTCTTATGGGAATGATTAGGTCAATGATGAGCTATTCAGACTTACCTGATTCATTCTGGGGATATGCTCTGGAAACGGCAGCGTACATACTAAACTTGGTTCCATCTAAGTCAGTCCCATCTACACCCACAGAGCTGTGGACTAGGCACAAGCCCAGTCTAGGACATGTTCGGATTAGGGGTAGTCCAGCACATGTGCTAAAGGGATATACTGATAAGTTGGAATCTCGTACAGCGGTGCGTTTGTTCGAAGGCTATTCTAGGGGAACGAAGGGTGGTCTGTTCTATAGTCCTAAGGATCAAAAGGTGATCGTGAGCATGAATGCCAGATTCTTAGAGGAAGACTATATGATGAACCATAAGCCCACGAGTAGACTAGTGATTGAAGAGTTAAGGGGGGACGTTCCGACTTTAGGACCAATTGTACAAGAGGACACACCATAACTCACTGCACCGTGTGTCACTGAGGATACACAGGTGGTGCCTCATCGCAGTGGGAGGGTTGTTAGACAGCCTGAAAGGTTCATGTTTTTGGGAGAGTCTTCGGACTTGGTCCCTAATAAAAATGAACCGGATCCCTGGACCTATGACGAGGCCCTCCAAGATAAGGACGTAGATTCTTGGCAAAGGAAAATGAACTCTAAGATAGAATCTATGGATGCTAACCATGTCTGGGAGCTAGTAGAACCACCCAATGGTATAAAAGGCATTGGATTCAAGTGGATCTACAAGTGAAAGAGAGGGTCAGATGGGAAGGTTAAGACCTTCAAAGCTAGGCTTATTGCGAAAGGATACACTCAGAAAGAGGGTATCGACTATAAGGAGACCTTTTCACCGGTAGTCATGCTTAAGTCGATCTGGATTCTCTTATCTATTGCAGCTCATTTGGACTATGAGGTATGACAGATGGATGTCAAGACGGCTTTCCTTAACGGAAGTCTTGAGGAGACCATCTACATGCCGCAACCAGAAGGGTTTATTGCAAAGGGCAAAGAGCATCTAGTGTGCAAGCTTAATCGATCCATCTATGGATTGAAGCAAGCTTCAAGATCTTGGAACATCTGCTTTGATAAAGTAATCCAATCATATGGATTTACTCAAAGCCCGGATGAGCCATGTGTATACTAAAGATGTAACGGAAACGTAGTGGTGTTTCTTATACTTTACGTAGATGACATTTAGTTAATTGGAAACAATGTCAAAGTGTTATCAGACGTAAGGGTCTGGCTATCAAAGCAGTTTGATATGAAGGACTTGGGAGAAGCGGGACACATCCTTGGGATCAAGGTCATAAGGGATTGCCAGAAATGGATGTTGTGCTTATCCCAAGCTTCATATGTTGACACCGTCTTGTCTCGTTTTAGCATGGAAAACTCCAAGAAGGGTTTCCTACCCTTCAGGCATGGAGTTCCTCTATCCAAGGAGATGTGTCTGAAAATATCAAAGGAGATAGAAGAAATGAAGGTAGTTCCTTATGCTTCGGCACTAGGAAGCCTTTGTTGGTGCAGAAAGCACCCAAGTCAAACTTGTGTTTTGATAATGGCAAAAGGGTTCAAAAGTTAAGATATAATGTTTATCTAATATGTTACTCAAGTGTGCAGGAAAAGTCCTAGCGAAGGGCTGCTAGGCACCTGGCGAAGGGCTGCCAGGATACAAAGCCCTAGCGAAGGATTGCTAGGCACTTGGCGAAGGAATGCCAGGATACAAAGACCTAGCGAAGGGCTGCTAGGCACCTGGCGAAGGGCTGCCAGGATACAAAGCCCTAGCGAAGGACTGCTCTGAAACGGAAGATTGAAGCTGATGCAAAGGCGACCCAGACCCTCCAATGCGGCTTAAAAAAAGAGGAGCTGAACCGGGTGGACCCATTCAACAGTGCCAAGGAACTGTGGGGGAAACTAATCGAGCTGCACGAAGGAACTTCAGACACTCGCATCAGCAAGAGAGATCTCCTCCTGAACAAGCTGTGCATGATAAAGATGAATGACAATGAAACAACTGCTCAACTCCACGCCCGAATTCAGGAATTAATGAACGGACTACACACCATCGGTCACAAGATAGAAAACCGTGACCTAATAAGGTACGCTTTAAATGCTTTCCTGAGAAACACCTTGTGGGCTTCTATGGTAGATGCATACAAGGTTTCAGGGGACCTTTCAAAAATTAAATTAGATGAATTATTCTCTGAATTATAATTACATTAACAGACTAACTGCAATCTGGCCGAGAAAGGTATTGCCTTTGTTGCAGGTAAAACAGGAAGGACAACCAAGAAGAAGCCTCAACCTGAACCCGAGTCTAACTCAGACTCAGACTCAGAAGACGAAGAAGGAGATCGACCTAAGCTGGTCCGACTGGCCCGAAACTACTATAAAGAGTTAAAGAACCAAACCAACAGACGGAAAGCCAGTCGAAGAAAGGATGAACCAGCTGAACCCTCAAATGAAAAGAACAAGCCCAACATGACCTGCTTCGAGTGCAAGAAAAAAGGGTCACTACAAGACTGAGTGCCCGAACCTAATGGAGACTAAGAAGAATAGAAGGAAAAAGGCACTTCAGGCAACGTGGGACGAGTCCTCCTCCTCCGAAGAAGAAGAGGCCCCACAGTCGAACCTGCTCGCACTAACCACCTTAGAAGAAATCGAGACCGAGTCGGAATCGGAACAGGACGACGGCAGACTGACATTTTCAGAAGACGGTGAAATCAAGGTAAGTGGTTTTACTAGAAGTCAGTTAAATGAATTAATTGCTTATCTTTCTCGAGATTTGGCGAAAGCCAAACTCCGAGTCGAATCCCTCCGACAGGAAGTAAAACTCCTGAAAGAGGGAGCTGACTCTAGACCCTTAATCGAGAAAGTTCAAGAAGGAACCTCTACTCAAGTTGAAAAACATGAGAAAGAGAACTCCTCCCTGAAAACTCAGGTTAAGGACCTCAGATCAGCTTTAGAACGATTCACCTCTGGTTCTAAGGGTCTTGACATGATCCTTGGAAAACAGAAATTAGTTCTAAATCGATCCGGACTAGGCTATAGAACCAAGTCTAGACAAAGATCCTATTATGCTGTACTGAACTAGTCTAGACCTAAAGCTCAGGCATGGGTACCCAAACTATGTCTGAACAAGCAAACTAGATCAAATCAATATTGGATCCCCAAGGACAAGATTCACATCTTGCCAAACCATTATCTTGACTATAGTCCCGGGGGAGCCAAGTAAAAAACCATATTTATTGTTAGATAGAATTCAATTCTTGCTTTCAAATTGCATGTTTGCTTGTCTATTTAATTTCTGTAATTTATCATGCTTAGACTTAGGACTGGCTAGTTTAAGGACTGAACCAACCTAACTGAAAATTGACAACATAGTATTGGGAGGAGGTGAGATGATAGTACATTAGGGAAGCCAATTCTAATAAGGTCAAGTATACTTGGTCTCTTTAGACTGGTGAAACTAGCCAAAGCTACCGATCCAAGACCCAAACTAGTTAGACCAGAATTTTTCAAAGAATAATCTTGAAAATGAAATTTCATTGAAAGACTTTGTCAAGGAAAGGGTTGATGATCCAATAAGGCTACGGCCAAAGAAGGCCTAGTGCCTCGCCAAGACCTGGAATCCAATCTCTGAAATTCAAATTCAAATCATTCTTTGCAAAATTTAAATCTAACACAAATTTTCAGTTATGTATAGATTCAAACAATTTTTAAATAAATTCAATTATTTCCAAAATTAATTCAAGTTTTTCAAAATAAATCACAATTTTTTTCCAAAACCTGTCTCACAAAACCTGTAAGGCTAACGTGATTGATAACTCTAGATTGGGTGAGACAGACTAGGCTGTGAAAATCAATTTAGGCTATTCCTGATTCTACTTGGATTCAAATCAACAAAATTCTTTATGTGTAGGAACATAAAGATTTGGACCAATGGATGTTGGATAGCGGTTGCTCCAGACACATGACTGGAGATAAATTGAAATTCACCAAACTCAAGTTCAAGAACCTAGGCTCAGTGGCATTTAGCAACAATGCTACACTCAAGGTAATTGGGTCAGGTAATATTGAACTAAAATCTGACTTTATTATTAAGAAAGTGCTCTTGGTTGAACAGTTCAATTTTAACTTGCTTAGCATAAGTCAATTGTGTGATTCTGGTTATATAGTTACCTTCAACAATTCTAACTGCCTGATTAAAAACATGCAAGACTCGGAAATCATGCTTAAGGGCACTAGGAAAAATAATGTTTACACTATAAACCTACCCCTGGTAAACAAATGTATGTTAACTCAGTTAGAACAGTCAAACCTCTGGCATAGGAGATTAGGTCACACTAATCTGAGAATTATCTCGAAAATCACTCAACTAGGCTTAATTAAAGGTATCCCCAAAATTAAAAACCATGAAAACTTAATATGTGAATCATGTAATCAAGGTAAACAAACTAGATCTAATCACAAACTAATTCAATCTGATCTAACTCAAACCACACTTGAGCTCCTGCACCTTGGCCTATTTGATTCACATAGAGCTAAGTCACTAAGTGGGAACCGGTACTGCTTAGTAATAGTTGATAATTACTCTAGGTTTACCTGGGTTATGTTTCTAAAGACCAAAGATGAAACCCTAAACTTATTTAATGAATTTTGTAAGTTAATTGAAAATCAAAATGATGCTAAAATCAAAAGACTTAGGAGTGGCCATGGGGGAGAATTTGAAAATCAACGGTTCGAGGAATTCTGTAAGGTAAATGGGTATATTCATGAATTTTCATGTCCTAGAACCCTCCAATAAAATAGAATAGTCGAAAGAAGAAATAAAACTCTACAGGAAGCCGCTAGGGCTATGCTCAATGAATTTAACTTAGCAAACCAATATTGGGCAGAAGCAATTAGTACGGCTTGCTACATCCAAAATAGGGTCCTGATTAACAAGCGACACATCAAAACACCCTATGAACTATATTACCATAGACTTCTAAATCTACACTACCTAAAGGTCTTTGGATGTAAAGTCCATATCCTAAATACCAAAGACTACTTAGGAAAATTCTAGTCTAAGTCAACCCCAGGCATCTTCTTAGGATACTCAACAACAAGTAGAGCCTATAGGGTTTACAACAACCAAATCAAGAAAATCGAAGAAACAACCAACCTAATATTTAATGAGGAAATTAACTCAAATCCAAATCTAACTTCATCAAACACTGATCAAGAAGATAACAAATTGGTGAATCCTTAATTGAACCTATAAACGAACTAACTATTGAACCAACTAGTGAGTCAAATGAACAAATTATTGAACCAATAATTGAACCAGCTCAAAGAGTTGAATCAAATAGTGAACCAAACCGACCAGCCGGACCTAAGGCTGAACCATGTTCTAGAAAATCCAAGAAACCCAGACTCAGTCACCCAACCGATCAAATTGTGGGTGATCCAACTCTAGGAGTCAGGACTAGATCCTCCTATAGAAACCTTAGTCAAATAGCAATGATCTCAAAAATAGAACCTAAGACTATAGATGAAGCCCTACCTGATCCTGATTGGATCATAGCTATGCAAGAAGAATTAGCCCAATTTGAGAGGAATCAAGTCTGGGAACTGGTACCTAAACCTGAAGGCAAATCCATCAGTGCCACTAAGTGGGTCTTTAGGAATAAGCTAAATAATCAAGGAGAAATAGTCAGAAACAAAGCCCGCTTAGTAGTAAAGGGATTCAACCAAGTAGAAGGGTTAGATTACGACGAAACGTATGCCCCAGTAGCTAGACTTGAGTCCATTAGGATGTTATTAGCCTTTGCATCACATAAAGGATTTAAGCTATACCAAATGGATGTAAAGTCAGCCTTTCTAAATGGATTCATTAAAGAAGAAGTTTATGTAGGACAACCCCCTAGGTTTGAGGACTTAGAAAGACCTAACCACGTTTACAAACTTACTAAACCACTATATGGACTAAAATAAGCACCTAGGGCCTGGTATGAACGCTTATCAACTTACTTAATTTCTAAAGAATTTAATCAAGGTCAAATTGACTCAACCCTATTTATTAAGACCTTAGGAAAAGATATATTTATTGCCCAAATCTACGTAGATGATATAATCTTTGGGTCCACTAACTCAAACTTTCTAAAAGAATTTGTTAAAATAATGGAAACTGAATTTGAAATGAGCTTAGTTGGTGAGCTTAACATTTTCCTAGGGTTACAAATCAAACAAACTAGAGATGGAAACTATGTCCATCAATCCAAATATGCCAAAGAACTAATAAAGAAATTTAAAATGGATAACTCTAAAAGCATAAGCACCCCCATGACCACTAATATAAAGATAGATAGTGACCCTGATGGTAAACCAGTATACCTTAAACACTATAGAAGTATGATAGGAAGTCTACTGTACCTTACAGCCAACAGACCTGATATTCTTTTTGCTGTAGGGATGTGCGCTAGATACCAAACCTGTGCTAAGGAAACACACTTAGCAGCCCTAAAAAAATACTAAGATATGTTAAGGTCACCCTAAATGTAGGGATTTGGTATCCTAGGACTTCATCTTTTGACTTGTCAGGATACTCGGATTCTGACTATGCTGGTTGTAAATTAGATAGAAAGAGCACAAGTGGAAGCTGCCAACTGTTAGGAAATAGTCTAGTAAGTTGGTGCAGCAGAAAATAACACTGTGTAGCTCTATCTACATCTGAAGCTGAGTATGTTGCCTTAGGAGAATGTGTAGCACAACTCTTATGGATGATGCACACTCTTAAGGACTTCCAGCTTAATTAGACACAAACCCAAGTTTTTATTGACAACATAAGCTCAATTAATCTAACTAAGAATCCAATCCAACATTCCAGAACTAAACACATAGAAGTCAAACATCACCTTGTTAGAGACCACGTAGCCAGGGGTGAAATAGTACTTAAGCATATAGACTCTAAATCTAACCTAGCTGACATATTCACTAAACCCCTACCTGAGTCCGAGTTTAGCTCACTAAGAAGGCAGTTAGGATTATGCTTGGTAGAATAGATTAACTCTACTTTTTCTTACTACTTTACTCATTTCAAAATCAGTTTTAAAGTAGTTTTTAAAATGCTTTCAAAATCAGCTGTTAATTAGTTTGAAAATTTTTGTTGGTTTCCGACTTAGTTTTTATTTTCAAAAACTACCCCCTTCAAAACTAGGGCTTTTTCGCAAATGGACTTAGCCCAGGCCCTAACCCTAGAACTGCATGCACCTATAGATTTAGAAGCCAGCATCTCACAAGCACCTTAGGGTTCTTTTGATTGATAACCTAGAATGGGTTGAGATGCTTAGGTCTTTGCCTTAATTCAAGATGCTTTGAGTCAATGCATCTGCAGTAATTGGGGCACTAAATACAACTTACACAGTAATCAAGCTAAGTGTCAAATTTAGAAAATATAACTTGAACAGAATACTTAACTTAACTAACCCCAGTAAAAACTACTGTTCAATAGCAGTTAGGAAGTAGCTAATTGGGTTAGACAGAACCCTAAAAGAAACTGATTTAGTTTAGTTCATATCCTAAATTGGGTCAGTACAACAAATTTTGCAATTTATTATTCGCTTTTATGCAAATTAATTATCCTGTTTCTGTTGTATTTATTTGTTTTTTGATATATGGCAAAGGGGGAGAGATAAGAAAGGAGAGAGTTTAAAATTTGTTTCTAAATCCAAAATTTCAAACTCTATCCTTTATTTAAAAAGTACTTATTAATTCATTTTCAAAAATACTAAGTTTTTTTTGGTATTTAAACTTAAGTATGCAAAAGTTTTCTAAGTACTTTCAAACTTAAGTTTTCAAAATCTTTCTTAGTACTTAAACATAAGTTTTTCAAATTTATCTAAGCATAAAGTTTCCAAAGTGCACAACGAAACTTGTTTGGAAAATATGACTTTAGAGTTCTATTAAAAATTGTTCTAAGTAAAATTAAATCCATCTTTAGACTTAGAACTTATTTTCAAAAACCCCACGAACTTTTGAAAAATCTAGGGGGAGATTCCTTCCAGGGGGAGGAAACAAAATTTCATTTTCTGATTGACTTAACTTTTTGAACCAGGGTTGCCATAAATAAAAAAGGGGGAGATTGTTGGTGCAGAAAGCACCCAAGTCGAACCTGTGTTTTGATAATGGTAAAAGGGTTCAGAAGTTAAGATATAATGTTTATCTAATATGTTACTCAAGTGTGCAGGAAAAGTCCTAGCGAAGGGCTGCCAGGATACAAAGCCTTAGCGAAGGACTGCTAGGCACCTGGCGAAGGAATAACAGGATATAAAGACCTAGCGAAGGACTGCTATGCACCAGGAGAAGGACAGCATGGTACTGAAGACCTGGTGAAGGACAGCTAGGCACCTGGCGAAGGACTGCTGGGCAAAAGTCCAACCGGAGGAGCCGGTTGGCATCAGGTAAATTCTCCCGAGAGGAGTAGGTGAGGATGCGTTCTCCTTCGAGGGAATAGTAGGTGTCGGTTCGACCTAGGGCTCCATTTGAGAGACCCAAAGTCTGAACCAAGACAGCTAAGGCTGTATAAAACTAATACATTATTGCTTTATGTTGTTTTTTTACTAACCCTGGATGCATGACCAAAGGAACGAGTGTCTGCAACTCAGACAGCCTCAAAGAAGTGAGACAGCAGCTGACCAGGACGCCCGGAGTGTCCCGGGCGCCCCCAAGGCGAATACAAAACTCATGAAGCAAATGGAATGCTTCGACAGCTTATGGGCGGGGTGCCCCCATGCTCCCAGGCATCCCCCATGCTCCCGGGTGCCCCGGATGGTCCAGGCTCCCCCAGGTCAAGCCAACGAAGTAGAAGCCAGCGAAGCCAACGGATAAGAGTCGACCTAGTCAACCCGGGCGTCCCCAGCATCCCGGGCGCTCCCGTCAAAGCCTGATCCCAAGTTTTAAGGGATCAGAGCTGACTGAGAGGAACTCGGATCAGCTGACACGTGGGGGGGGGGGCGCCCCCGATGTTCTGGGCGCCCCCAGGGGCTATAAAAGGGCCCTCGAACCCAAGGCTTCAGCAATCAATTCTTCCAACGCATTCACGCTCTTCTGCTCCCGCGCTCTGCTCCGGAAACCTCCCGACTCGAGATTCAAGTGCCAACGACGTCCCGCTGCTCCAGAAATACAATCTACATCGGACGTCGGTAAAGAAGAGTTACTTTTAAGTTTACGACACTAATTTTGTAATACAAACATGTAAACTATTTTTGCGAACATATAGAATTGCCCGTAGAAAACGGTCAACGACTGTGGGCCTTGGAGTAGGAGCCGACCGCGACTCCTAACCAAGTAAAAACCTTTGTGTTTGCGTGTGTTTGATTTAAATTTCCGCTGCGTAATTTCTGTAACTATTAATCCGAACGTTTTACGATATTCACCCCCTCTATCGTTTCTCTCGATCCAACAGTCTTATGTATGCTATGTTGTGTACAAGACCTGATATCTGTTTTGCCATGGGCATGGTTAGCAGATATCAGAGTAACCCTGGATAGGGACATTGGACTGCGGTAAAGCATATATTAAAATACCTGAGGTGGACTAGGGATTATATACTGGTTTACCTAGCAGACAAATTAGTCTCTGTGGGTTATACGGACTCAGATTTCTAGTCAGATAGGGACAAAAGTAAGTCTATCTCAGGTTTGTGTTTACTTTAGGAGGTGGAGCCATTGTTTGGAGGAGTGTCAAGCAGAAGTGTGTGGAGGACTCCACCATGGAAGCTGAATATGTGGCAGCCTCTAAGGCAGCCAAGGAAGCTGTATGGCTCATGAACTTTATCATGGACTTAGATGTGATTCCTGATTTGCCCAGATCTATCACAATCTTTTGTAAAAATAGTGGTGTAGTTGCAAACTCGAAGGAACTATGAGCCCATAAAGCGTGTAAACACATAGAGCGCAAGTACCACCGATACGAGAAATTATAAAGCGAAGAGATTGCATCAGAGGACAACCTGGCAGATCCTTTCACTAAGTCTCTTCCAGCTAGAGTGTTTGATAGGCATGTGGAGGATATGGGAGTCAGATGTATGGCAGTGAGCAAATAGCAGTGCCTTTAAGTATAAGTGGGAGATTATAAGATGTGTATACTGAAAGACATGATTTTTATTATATGAACATCTTTATTATGAAAAGAGTATCACGACTACACTAGGTGCTTGTTTATAGTATTACATACACGAAGTCCAATTACTTTGCATTGTAGATAACATGATGTGTGGTGTCACACGGAAGATCGTGTTATCGGTTCCTTGTTTAGTATAAATAAGAGTCCCACAACTGAGATGGAATTGGACAACCCATCAGGATGGTTGTGGTGTAACTAGGTGTGGTTGGTCTTGACCATAGAATTACTCTAGTGTGATATGAGTACATTGAGCAGGACCGAAACACGAGGTTATCCAATTTGCACTGACTCGATAATTGGATAGGGCCTTGTAGGGTTCTATAGGTAAAAACATTTAAAATCGCAGCGGAAATAAGATCCCTCGAGCTTTCCATGCGAAAGAAAAACTCATACAAAGTGATCTACAATTCCTATCTTATAGGAATACCTTTGCCGCGCGCCCTTCGCTTATCCCGCTAGTCCTTTGGATCATCGGATCTCTTGGACGTTCAAGTGTCCGTGCCCCTATGCGTATCCACACGAACATGATCTATGCCTCAGAGAAGAACCTCCTTAGTTGTGCTAGCAACTCGGGATGGTTCACAAAGCACAAGAACTTCCACTAAGGAGTTATGGACAAGGAGGAAGAATGAAGAGGAAAAGAGATACACCCCCTAGCCTTTGACAAGGGGGGTATTTATACTCATCTAATGAATACCAAGGGTCTATGCCCCTTCAGCTCCTCTCATCTTAATGCTAATAAAACCCAATGAATACCAAGCCTCTTGGTATTTCATGAGATTCTTAATATTCTATTTATCTAATGAATAGAATGTCTCTTAGCCTTCCTCTTAAATAATATTTATTAAACTCTTTAATGAATATTATCCATAATTAAGTGGTTGAGTCTAATCTAGATGAGTCTAACTCAAATTAGACTCAATCCCATAATCTAATTTGATTCACTTGAGTCTAACTCAATTAATCCAATTCGAATCAAATCATAGTCAAACCAAGATCAATTAATCTCTGAAGCATCGTGTCCTTAGTGTGTGACCCAATAGGTTCTCGTAACGTTGGCAATGTGTCTAAACCACTTTTGACACATAAGCAATGAGCGACATCTAGCAATGCATCATTGCTACCCAAGTAACAAGAAAAGTCGAGATTCGACTAAACTTCCGTGACTATGATAATGTATAACCTTGTTCTTCTATCTTCGATATCTAGATTGACCAATGAGGAATAAACCGTGTCATCCTCAGTCAATCTTGTGTTTTATGATCCCTGAGTAGACTCACTCAAACAAATGAGCTCAATATCTCATATTAACTCATTTGAGCATGGTCATGCATTTTAGTAGTCTTACTCGATCAAGGGGCCCACAGATATCACTCCCGTCATATGGGAGGGATATATCCCATCTACATCACTCACATCCCTCCGCATAATTCATTACATACCCAGTGATGGCCATTATAGTCTACCCTGTTATAGGTGACATTTGATGATACCAAAGTACATAACTCCTTATGTAGGGAACCGTAGTGACTTCAGGTCTAAGGACTATTCATACTAATAGTCACATGAGAAAGTTTATGACACTCATTTGACAATCTATAAAACTTTCTCATGGCATATCAATTCAGTACACATTCTCCAATGTATACCCATTTGTCAACTTGATATCACATATCCATGACTTGTGAGCTCAAGTCATCAATTGACCTACATGCTAGTCTCCATGCATTAATATTGTCCTTGAATATTAATACTTGACTAGGAATGGTTTAGAGTAGTGTTCTCTACATCATCTCACTATCGATTCAACCAATCGATATGATGTAGATAAGAACCTACTACCTAAGGATATTATTATACATAGTTATTTGGCACAAATACAAAGTAAGTATAATAACCAATCATACCTTTATTAATTATAGAATATGATACAAAATATCCCTTGTCAATCATCACATAATTGGCTCTAGGGCTCCTACTAACAATCTCCCACTAGCACTGGTGCTAATCGCTGTAATATCTAATACCTAGTGACCTGGTATGACCATCATTCATCTTTTATGCCAAAGCCTTAGTCAAAGGATCCGCGATGTTAGCATCTGTGGGTACTCTGCATAACCTCACATCGCCTCTATCGATGATCTCTCGAATGAGATGGAAGCGCCGTAGTATGTGTTTGGTTCGCTGATGTGACTGAGGTTCCTTAGCCTATGCAATATCCCCATTGTTGTTACAATAGAGGTCTATGGGGTCTACTATGCTAGGAACCACACCAAGTTCTGTAATGAACTTTCGGATCCAAACAACCTCTTTTGCTACCTCAGATGCAGCAATATATAATCGGCCTTTGTTGTAGAATTTACGACTGTGTCCTGCTTTGAACTCTTCCAGCTCACAGCGCCACCATTCAGGCAAAACACATACCCTGACTGCGATCTAAAATCATCCCTGTCTATTTGGAAGCTTCCATCACTGTAACCCTTTAGAGCTAGCTCCTCATCGCCTCTAAATATTAAGAAATATTCTTTCGTCCTTCGTAAGTACTTAAGAATATTCTTGACAGTTGTTCAGTGACTTTCACCTGGATCTGACTGGTACCTGCTCGTCATACTCAAAGCATATGAGACATCTGGTTGAGTACAAAACATGGCGTACATGATAGACCCTATAGCGGATGCATAAGGGATATGATCCATACGGTCTGTCTCCTCCTTAGAAGAGGGACCTTGAGTCTTCGAAAGACACACACGATGTGACATTGGCAGAAATCCCTTCTTGGAATTTTGCATGACAAAACGATTAAGCACCTTGTCAATATATGTACTCTGACTTAAGCCATGCAATCTCTTAGATCTATCTCTATAGATCTTGTTGCCTAGGATATAGGATGCTTCACCTAAGTCTTTCATTGAGAAACAATTCCCTAGCCACGTCTTCATAGACTGTAGTAAAGGATATCATTCCCAATGAGGAGTATGTCATCTATATACAAGATCAGGAAGACAACTGTGCTCAAACTAACCCTCTTGTAGACACAGGGTTCATCTTCATTCTTGATGAAACCTAATGCTTTGATTGCATCATCAAATCGAAGATTCCAGCTTCGAGAAGCTTGCTTTAGCCCATAAATGGACGTTTGCAATTTACATACCTTTCCAGCATGCTTTGGATCTACAAAACCCTCAGGTTGTGTCATGTACACATCCTCGAGTAAATTCCCATTGAGGAATGTGGTTTTGACATCCATCTACCAGATCTTGTAGTCATGGTAAGCTGCAATAGCAAGCATGATCTGAAAGACTTAAGCATCGCCACTGGTGAAAAGGTTTCATTATAGTCGATACCATGAATTTGTTAGAAACCTTTTGTTGGTGCAGACATCACCCAAGTCGAACCTGTGTTTTGATCAATGGCAAAGGGTTCAAAAGTTAAGATGTTTTGTTTGTCAAACATGCAACTTGAGTGAGCAGATTGAAGTCCTAGCAAAGGATAGCTAGGCACCTAGCGAAGGACTGCTAGGCATTGGAACCCAAAGACCCAGCGAAGGAATGTTGGGCACCTAGAGAAGGGCTGCTAGGAGTCGAAGACCTAGCGATGGACTGCTAGGCACCAGGCGAAGGACTGCCTGAACCCGAAGATATGGCGAAGGGCAGCTGGGCACCTAGCGAAGGGCTGCTAGGAGTTGACGACCTGGCGAAGGACAGCTAGGCACCTGGCGAAGGACTGGTGGGTAAAAGTCCAACCGGAGGAGCCGGTTGGCATCAGGTAAATTCTCCTGAGAGGAGTAGGTGAGGACGCATTCCCCGTCGAGGGAACAGTAGGCGACGGTTCGACCTAGGGCTCCATTTTGGAGACCCAAAGACAGAACCAAGACAACTAAGGCTGTATAAAACTAATACCTTATTGCTTTATATTGTTTTGGACTAACCCTAGATGCAAGATAGAAGGAACGTGTGTCTGCAGCTCAGAATGCCCAAAGGAGAGAGGCAAGTAGCTGAGCAGGGAGCCCCCAGAGTCCCGGGCGCCCCCAAGGCCAATACAAAACATGTGAAGCAAAGAAGTGCTTTGGTAGCTAATAAGTGTCATTTTGTTGACTATTTAAGGTTCTAGGATCTATTTTTGACTCATGTTTTACTTGCTTAATGGTGAATTTACCCTAGGTTCTAGGATTTATATTCATTTTGGACCTAATTGTAAATTTTGATATATTTGATTTGTTTTGTCACTAAATTTTTGATCTACTCTTATAGGCTTAGAAGGATCAGGGACCTGGGTCATGTTGGGTCAAAGTTGAGTCAAAAGTGGACTGGATCAAGTGATCAAGCGTCAACTAATTTGGACAGTCCGATGCAAAAACGGTTAGATTTAGACCATCTGAGAACTTCTGATAAATCTGAGCTGGGATTAAGGTTAATTGAGCGATCGGATCAAGATCTGAAGGTTTCAGCCCAATCGGAGATCATCTAGCCGTTGGATCACGATCAGAGGGATATAGACCATCCATTCAAAGATCAGCTTGATCTGAGCCATCTGCTGCAAATCTGGAAGATCCGAGCTACCCCGAGGATGATCCTGACCTCTGATCAAGATCTGGGAAATTTGAACCAAATCGGACGAAGATCAGCCATTGGATGGAAGTGAAATAATCTCAGCCGTCCATTGGTTAACTACTTAAACAGCTTCCTCTGCTTCGGATCAACGTCTCGTCTTCGCTAGTTTTTGAATTTTCTTCACTTGTTCTTCCTTTCTTCGATGATTTCTCCATCTGAAGACGTGGCCACCTCGAATTCGACCTTGGAGCAAGATCTGGATCATTGGAAGAGGCTTCAATGGAAATTCTAGCTCGGATTTGTATCAGAACAGGGGCTGATTGAGGGTTTCGTTAGCTGCTATTATCTAATCAATTTGATCGCGATTCTGTGCTGTTTTCTTCAATCGGAGCTATTTGGAGGGTCTCTGGAGCACTCTGATCATCAACTAATCTTCATCGCAGTCCTTAGTTGCCAGATCAAAGAGATCGGATTGGATTTTCCAGTTGCGTGCAAATCTGTGAGCAGATTTGAAATTGAAGCCAATCTTCCATTGATTTGCGAGTTGAAGGGGTTCTTGACTTGCTCTTGTGTGACGGAAAGGAGGTTTTGAGACAAGGAATGGTCGAGGCTTAGTTTTCTTATTGCACTTCTGTTTTTAGTTGTAACTTCAATTTCTGCGTGCCATTACAGTTTCTGAATTCTGTGTCAGTTCTATTGGATCGTTTCTTGTAGTTGGTAGAATTCCAAATTTGAATGCTAGTTAGTTAAGTTGTTTGAGTAATGAATGATTGCAATTAGATCAGTTTATTCCGCATTGATTCATTTCTGAACTTAGTATCGAATCTGAATTTTTGTCTCTGTTTTGCGTATCAGTTTTGTTAATCTTGCGTATCAGGTTGTTTTTGTGTGTCAGTATAAGTTCAAGTTCTGCAAGTTTCAGCTGTAACTCCTCTAGTTTGTGCCAAGTAAACTTTAGATTTGCTACCTCTTGTTAAAGTTAGATTGTGCAATTTAAACTCAATTGCAAGTTGATTTATGCAATAATATCATTTCTGATCTTCTGCGTTTCTACTCATTATTTCTACATATCAGTCTTCTCTTTCGGTATCTTAATTTTGTCTCAAGTAGGTGTTAGTTTTTCTCTTGCATTTATACATTGTAGCTGTTTTCCTTTACAAGGATTTAGTATCAACTTTTGCATTGTGTATCAGCTTGCTTTGTATCGAATTCCATCTCTGCCATTCAGTTTAAATTCTGCACTTCAATTCATTTCTGCAATTTTAGTTGTAGTTGTTGAAGTTTTTATCAAGGAAGCTTTGCATTTGAACTCCATAGCACTTGATTTCAGTTGTTTTGTCTGACGTGCATCCAACTTGTAATTACAATTTCTGCACACAGTTTTGCCTTCATGCATTCCATTTCTGAAGTAGTTTTGCAGTCGATTGAGCAGTAGTTGCTCCTGAATTTCTTCATTCCCTCTAGCAAACTTATGCACTGAACACCTTGCTTTCAAAGATTAATCATTAGTTTTCATTTCGGAATTGTCAACTACAGATTTGACACTTAGTATCATTTTGGCACATAGGATTCTTTTATTCCTTGCGTGTTAGGTTTCCTCTTATTCATTTGCTTAGCATTTAGTTGCATTTGAATTCAGATTTGCTTTCATCAAATTTGATCAAGACGCTTATTAAGTCTTCCCATGGTTGAGTTCATCATTTGCCATTTCCTTGTTTAGTTCATGTAGTTGAGTTTATTTTCGTTGCATTGCAATTCCATTTCTAATTGAAGCCAAACCCAATTTCTACTCGAACCCCAAAAATAGTTGACGACACATAAATTCAAGCATTGAATCAAACCCTCTCAACTAGCCCTAGGAAAAATACGACATGTGACCCCTTTACTACATTCCTATTCTTGCTAGCAAAAAGGGTTTCCAGCTTTACAAATATTCTAAATTTGAGACCCACTTTCGTGACACCTCTTTTGGGTCCATCAAATTTTGGGCGCCGTTGCCGGGGAATCATACTAGTTGAGTTGTTTGATTTTTGCTTGTGTGTTCATTTTGTATATTTCATGATCCATTTTTCTTGCATTTACTGCTATATATTGTGATATGATTTTATTTGTTTCATCTTTCTATATACTTTTACTGCGATTTGTTTTTGATTATATGACCAGGTCTATAGGTTGTGATCTTGAGGATTTTGACCCTGAGATTGAGAGGACTTTCAGAGCTAGCAGGAGCCAGCTCAGTGTTTCAGAGGGATTTAGAATTATTCCTACTCAGTCTATTTCAGCTTATTCAGTTGATCAGATGGCAGACCACCAGAAGACCACGAAAGAACTTGCAGCACCAGATGACACTTTTCAGTATTCCAGTATTGCTTATCCAGAGTTGGCTGGGGATTTTGAGCTCAGATCTGGACTCATCCACCTATTGCCTAAGTTTCAAGGATTATCTGGAGAAGATCCAAATAGACACCTGCATGAGTTTCATGTTGTATGCTCCACTATGAAGCCTCAGGGAATTTCAGAAGAAGTTATCAACCTGAGAGCTTTTCCCTTCTCTTTGACTGGAGCAGCTAAGGACTGGTTTTACTATTTACCTACTGGGCATGTGTCTAGCTGAATTTCTATGAAGAAGGCGTTCCTAGAGAAATATTTTCCAGCCTCCAGAACAGCAATTATCAGAAAAAGCATTTGTGGCATTCAACAAGTGGTGGGGGAGACACTTTATGACTACTGGGAGAGATTCAACAAGCTTTGCTCCAGTTGCCTACAACACCAGATTAGCGAGCAGCTCCTCATCCAGTACTTTTATGAGGGATTATTACAGATGGATAGGATTATGATTGATGCAACAGCTGGAGGGGCCTTAGTCAACAAAACACCAAATCAAGCTAGGGAGCTTATTTCAAATATGGCAGAAAATTCTCAGCAGTTTGGAAGTAGAGCATTGTCTACTAGAGGTGTTAATGAAGTTCAGATGGCTTCCAGTGATCAGAAGGAGATTAAGAATGCATTGGTAGAGCTCACATCAGTGGTTAAGCAAATGGGTCTCAATATTACAAGCCAAAATTCAAATCTTTCGGTGCCTCCACAATCAAGCCAAGTGATGAGAGTATGTGGCATTTGTTCTAGTCAAGAACATAATTTAGATTCATGCCCCAACCTCCAACAAGATGAGACACTAGCGGCATTGGTTAGGGGACAATTTCAAGCCAGAAACAACCCTTACTCCTCTACTTATAACCCTGGTTGGAGGGATCATCCAAATCTGAGGTATAGGAATTCTTTCTACCAACAAGGCCCACAACAACAACAATCACAGCAACCCCAACAAATTTTCCAGCAAGTTCAGCAGCAACTACCACAATCACAGCAGCTAAACCAGCATTTTCAGCCTCCAAATCAGCACTTCCAGCAGCCTTTTCAAGGGATTCAACAAGGTTTCCAAGGGAATCTGAATTATCCACAGCAATATCAACTTTCACAGCAGCAAGTTCAACAACCGCAGCAAAATTTTCAGCCTTGGAATCAAAGTTTTCAACCCCAAAATCAAGGATTTCAACCCAATCAATTTCAACCCTCACCACAACAAGTTCCATTTCAAAATCAGAATTTTCAAGGTTGTAATTCTCAACAAATTTCCCCAACATTCCAGCCAAATTATCAGCCCTTCCAGCAACAATATCAGCCCTCCTTTCATCCCCAACAACCCCAATTCCAACAATCACAGCAGGGTAATATTTTTGCCGCTATACAAAAGCTCGAGAGTCAAATTGGGCAAATGGCTAGTGAGATAAATCAAAATAAATCTCAAGGATCAGGCCAACTACCTTCTCAAGCTGTTCCCAATCCAAAGAGAAATGTTAGTGCTATTTATTTGATGAGTGGGACGGTTGCATCAACTCAAGATGGTCCAAGAGTTGAATTTTCTGAAAACAGGGCAGCACCAACAATTTCAGCACCGATCATCCCTGAAATCATTTCAAAATTAGTGGATTCCACCACTAGCCCGTGCTCAACTTCCTTATCAAGCAATCCTGTAATTTTGGTGGAAAATGAACTACAAATCAGCCCCGAAACAGATTTTACAGCAGCTCCAATAAGTGGGACAACAGCAAAAAAATCAACCCCTCCCATTTCGGCTCAAGAGGAGGAAATTTTTGTTCCTTTTCCATTTCCACAACGGAAGACTCAAGCCAAAAGACAAGGCGAAGAGGAGAAAATCAAAGAGTACAATGAGCTGGTAAAACTTTTTAGCAAAGTAGAAATTAATATACCCTTGCTGACAATGATTAAACAGATTCCTAAGTATGCAAAGTTCCTGAAAGATCTATGTGTTCACAAGAAGAAGCTTAAGGAAAATGAGTTGGTCAGCTTGGGGAAAAATGTTTCATCACTCATCCATGTCATACCTCAGAAATGTGAAGACCCAGGCATGTTTACTGTATCTTGTGAGATAGGGAGCACCACGTTCTATGATGCCATGCTGGATTTAGGAGCTTCCATTAATGTCATGCCCAGGATGGTCTTCCAGACGCTTGGTATTGGTCCTTTACAGCCCACTGGAGTTGTGATTCAGTTAGCAAACAGAAGCCAGACCCGCCCGGCAGGAGTTATTGAAGATGTTTTGGTAAAAGTGAAGGAGTTGATTTTCCCTGCAGACTTCTACATTCTAGACATGGAAGGAGAGTATCTTGCATGTAGATCCCCACTCATCCTTGGGAGGCCTTTTTTGAAGACTGCCAGAACAAAAATTGATGTCTATGTTGGTACACTTTCGATGGAGGTGGGGGACACAGTAGTCCAGTTTAGTATTTTTGATGCAATGAAGGACCCTAGGGGAGATCACTCTATTATGAGCATGGACACCGCAGATGAGACTGTTGAGGCACAGTTCATTGCTAATGATGCTGCATTTGAGCTACTGGGAGGAGATTTGATTTCAGAGAAAGCTTTACCGGATTTTTCTTATTTTTTATTTTGTGATGATATTGCTCTTGAAAGTCCTAATCTTTTAAATAAGGTTGTTGCAAGTATTACTAAGGAGGCATACACAGGAGATGATTCTAAAGGTGTAGGGGATTGCACAGAGCCCCAGGGACCACCACTTTTGGCCGATACATTAGAAAATTCAGAGGACAAGCCAAAAAGTGTAGGGACTTGTATGCTGGGAGCAAGCACCCAAGGATCACCTATTCCAGTTGAATGTCCACCAGAATTTGAGCCTGAGATGGAGGTATTTCATGTAGAACCAACAGACATTTTTTAGCACGATCAGGTAAGTATTTCTTCTTTTCCTTTGGAAAATTTCAGGGAGATGTCTAGAATTGCACGTGAAACATATATTGATACATCATTTGTGAAAAATAATTATGAAAATTCTTTAGAAGTACCCAGGCTTGATTTTATTCATTGCTATGATATTCTTGAGACAGATTATGCTAAAATTGATTGTGAAAATTTTTTAGAAGAGCCTGAAATTGAAGTTTTTATTGTGAAGAATCTCTTGTTATTTCTTATGCTGAAATTGAGTGTAAAAAACTTATGGAGGTACCAGAGATTGATTTAATTGACTGTGAAACATTTCTTGATATACCTTATGTAGAAACTGCTTGTGAAAAATTTACTGAGGTACCAAAAATTGATTTTATTAGATGCGATGCATTTTTGGATACATTTAATATAGAGATTGATGGTATTACACTTTTATCTTACCCTACATGCATGAGAAAGGTTTTACATGGTTTTGCAGGGTCCCAGAGATTTCTTGAGTGGGTACTCCATCTAAACAGTCTTCAACCCTCTTGTGAAGATTTTCAAGAAGCATCAAGATGGAGGAGTTGATTTTGCTTTGACTCATAGCACTCCACTTCTAAAATGGATGTTGAACATTAATTATCCATGACCACCTGAACATTTTTCTGTGAAGTCTATGTGTGGGGGAGTAATGCAAAATAAAATTGAGCAAGCGAAGGAAACATTTTCAGCTACCCCTACTCCTCCACTACCACGATGGAGATTATTTCTTGATAGACTTCGACCGCCAGAAATAAAAGGGAGTTTACTTTTTCTTGCATTTTCTTTCATTACATGTTTCATCTTTATGCTTTCTAGAAGTAGAACTTGTTTTTAAAAGAGTTTTTGCTAATAAATGCATGAGTAGAGTAGGAGAATAAATAATAGACATTGTAAATATCATTTTATTTCTTTTGGCACTTTTCCTTAATGAATAAGAATAAATGTATCCCTCTAGGTTGTTTTCATGTCATTTTAGAGTCTCTTGAAAATAAATTAAATTTGGTTGTTAAAACTTAGGATTTGAGCTCATGGATGAAATCTTGGATGCTTGAGTACTACTTGGCCATGGATTCTTGATTGAGGACTTGAGATAAATTATTTGTACCTAGTGAGGATTAGCCTTATTGTTGTGACATATACATGTGATTGCACTCTAGAACTTGCTTAGGTTCTTTCAAAACCATATTTCAATGATTGGATCACACTTATAGAGGCTAATCAATTTGTTTTCCTTTCCATATCAATTCTTGGCAATAATCATGTTATTCTATTTTCCTTTCCAAAACTTCTACTCTTAACCATACTTTTATAGGGACTTGTTTGTTTGAGGATGTTCTTTGATGTTATTTTGCCCGAGACGGACAAAGGCTTAAGTGTGGGGGAGTGGCTAGTGTGTTGGAAACATTTTGTATTAAAAAAAAAGATTCATTTTATTTCAAGTTGAAGCCAAAAGGTGCCAAATTGAGTGAGTTTGGTATCAAGCATAAACAAGAAGAAGTGTTAAGGAAGAGAAACCATTGGAGTATCCAGATTTCTATTGTTAATTTGGAGATTCAAGCCATTCTTTGCCAAGTTTCATTCGGACAGAAAAAAAATAGAAAAAAATGGCACACAAATGGAAAAATCTGTGCCAAAGAGATTTTTGTGAAGCATGGTTGGATCAAAAACTGATATGGACTGATTTGAATTGAAAAAAATTGTCAAGGAGCTGACAGGGATTAAAACAATAACTAGCAATAACTCTAGAGAATAGAAAATTGGAGAGCAGCAAAGTTGAGACGCAGAAATGCAGCTAGGGAAAAAAACAGTTGGAAGACGCAGCTATGGAAAAGATGAAGAGCTGGAAATTAAAGGGAAAACACATTGAATCTTATTAGCAAATCGATTGAAGAACAAGCTGATATCAATCAGCTTGTTGGCGTTTCATTTGAAGCAAAATTCTGGAGCTGTAAAACTGTGAAGAGCTGAGGAAACTGATTGAATGCAGAAATAAATTACATGCAGAGTAAAAATAGCAAGTAGTGATCCATTTGAAGCTCATGGCAGTATTGGATTGAAACTGGTTCTGATAAGGATTCGGGAAAGCTGATCACATCCTGAATAAACAAGGAGAAGCTACACCAAAATCAAGGAGTTAGCAGCTTAAAAAAAATAGAAAAAAAGAGGAAACAGTTTGAAAAAAAAACAAGGAAACAAAGAAACAAGTGACATCCAATTGAAGTTTCGGCACCATAAATTAGTGAAGATGTTCTCATCAGAACCCAAGTTTTGGTCGATTACATTCTAAATTTACTAGAGAGAAAGAAAAAGAAAGAAAAAAAAAGATTGGAAAAGAGAAGGAAACAAGTTGGCACGCAAGATGGAAATTGGCACAAAGGAATTCATGAATTCTTTTCATCAAATTTTGGAAGTGCAATGCCAAAGCTTTACTCTATCACACTTTTGATTTCATTATGAGGATTGACAAGAGGACAAAGTTCATTGAAAATATCCTTGAGCATCTAAGTCTTCCATTCTATCAAATTTGCTATTTTCTAGGCCTTTACTTCATTTTTACTATTTCCTATGCCTTTCGCTTGTTTGGATGAACTTTTATAGATGTTGATTCTAATAATGAATAATGGTAGAGAGTAGATAATAAGCAAGCTTATGGTAGTGTAAAAAGCATGTGTGTATGAGTGAGCTCCATTTTCATCATGTACTTAGAACTTAGGAAGAGAGCCACCAAAAATTTCTCTTGAGAGGTTTAGTGAGTGAAATTCATCTCAATGAATCATGAAGGTTGAATTTGTTAAGTTGTTGATTTAAGGACAAGATATTAATCCATAGAGCTTAGATTTTTGAGAATTAACAACCCTAGATAATTTCTTTTCAATTGCTTCTACTTATGTATGAGAAAAGCTAGGGGATACATATTTAGTACTTCTCGCAAGACGCTCAAACTTAAGTGTGGGGGAGTTGATAAGTGCCATTTTGTTGAATATTTAAGGTTCTAGGATCTATTTTTGACTCATGTTTTACTTGCTTAATGGTGGATTTATCCTAGGTTCTAAGATTTACATTCATTTTGGACCTAATTGTAAATTTTGATATATTTGAGTTGTTTTGTCACTAAATTTTTGATCTACTCTTATAGGCTTGGAAGGATTAGGGACCTAGGTCATGTTGGGTCAAAGTCGAGTCAAAAGTGGACTGGATCAAGTGATCAAGCGTCAACTAATTTGGACCGTCCGATGCAAAAACGGTTAGATTTAGACCATTTGAGAACTTCTGATAAATCCGAACTGAGATTAAGGTTAATTGAGCGATCAGATCAAGATCTGAAGGTTTTAGCCCAATCGGAGATCATCTAGCCGTTGGATCACGATCAGAGGGATATAGACCATCCATTCAAAGATCAGCTTGATCTGAGCCATCCGCTGCAAATCTGGAAGATCCGAGCTACCCCGAGGATGATCCTGACATCTGATCAAGATCTGGGAAATTTGAACAAAATCGGATGAAGATCAGCCGTTGGATGGAAGTGAAATGATCTCAGTCGTCCATTGGTTAACTACTTAAACAGCTTCCTCTGCTTCGGATCAGCGTCTCGTCTTCGCTAGTTTTTGAATTTTCTTCACTTGTTCTTCATTTCTTCGGCGATTTCTCCATCTGAAGGCGTGGCCACCTCGAATTCGACCTTGTAGTAAGATCTGGATCATTGGAAGAGGCTTCAATGGAAATTCTAGCTCGGATTTGTATCAGAACAGGGGCTGATTGAGGGTTTCGTTAGCTGCTATTATCTGATCAATTTGATCGCGATTCTGTGCTGTTTTCTTCAATCGGAGCTATCTGGAGGGTCTCTGGAGCACTTTGATCATCAACTAATCTTCATCGCAGTCCTTAGTTGCCAGATCAAAGAGATCGGATTGGATTTTCCAGTTGTGTGCAAATCTGTGAGCAGATTTGAAATTGAAGCCAATCTTCCATTGATTTGCGAGTTAAAGGGGTTCTTGGCTTGCTCTTGTGTGACGGCAAGGAGGTTTTGAGACAAGGAATGGTCGAGACTTAGTTTTCTTATTGCACTTCTATTTTTAGCTGTAACTTCAATTTCTGCGTGCCATTATAGTTTCTGAATTCTGTGTCAGTTCTATTGGATCGTTTCTTGTAGTTGGTAGCTTTCCAAATTTGAATGCTAGTTAGTTAGTTAAGTTGTTTGAGTAATGAATGATTGCAATTAGATCACTTTATTCCGCATTGATTCATTTCTGAACTTAGTATCGAATCTGAATTTCTGTCTCTGTTTTGCGTATCAGTTTTGTTAATCTTGCGTATCAGGTTGTGTTTGTGTGCCAGTTTCTGTTCAAGTTCTGTAAGTTTCAGCTGTAGCTCCTCTAGTTTGTGCCAAGTAAACTTTATATTTGCTACCTCTTGTTAAAGTTAGATTGTGCAATTTAAACTCAGTTGCAGGTTGATTTCTGCAATAATATCTTTTCAGAACTTCTGCGTTTCTGCTCATTATTTCTACATATCTGTCTTCTCTTTCGGTATCTTAATTTTGTCTCAAGTAGGTGTTAGTTTTTCTCCTACGTTTATACATTGTAGCTGTTTTCCTTTACAATGATTTAGTATCAACTTTTGCATTGTGTATCAGCTTGCTTTGTATCGAATTCCATCTCTGCCATTCAGTTTAAATTCTGCACTTCAATTCATTTCTGCAATTTTAGTTGTAGTTGTTGAAGTTTTTATCAAGGAAGCTTTGCATTTGAACTCCATAGCACTTGATTTCAGTTGTTTTCTCTGATGTGCATCCAATTTGTAATTACAATTTCTGCACACAGTTTTGCCTTCATGCATTCCATTTCTGAAGTAGTTTTTCAGTCGATTGAGCAGTAGTTGCTGCTGAATTTCTTCATTCCCTCTAGCAAACTTATGCACTGAACACCTTGCTTTCAAAGTTTAATCATTAGTTTTCATTTCGGAATTGTCAACTACAGATTTGGCACTTAGTATCATTTTGGCACATTGGATTCTTTTATTCCTTGTGTGTTAAGTTTCCTCTTATTCATTTGCTTAGCATTTAGTTGCATTTGAATTCAGATTTGCTTTCATAAAATTCGATCAAGACGCTTATTAAGTCCTCCCATGGTTGAGTTCATCATTTGCCATTTCCTTGTTTAGTTCATGTAGTTGAGTTTATCTTCGTTGAGTTGCAATTCCATTTCTAATTGAAGCCAAACCCAATTTCTACTCGAAACCCAAAAATAGTTGACGACACATAAATTCAAGCATTGAATCAAACCCTCTCAACTAGCCCTAGGAAAAATACGACCTGTGACCCCTTTACTACATTCCTATTCTTGCTAGCAAAAAGGATTTCCAGCTTTACAAATATTCTAAATTTGAGACCAACTTTCGTGACACCTCTTTTTGGTCCATCAGTAGCTCACTGGGCGGGGCGCCCCCTGCGTCCCGGGGGCCCCCAGTACCCAGGGCGCCCTTTGCTTAAGCTTGCGAAGTGGATAAACCCTATCTAGCCAAGAAGCCCGCTGAAACAGTCAACCAGGGCGCCCCCTGCTTCCCGGCCGCCCCCGTCAATGTTTGATCCCTATTTTTGAGGGATTAAACGCTAACCGAGACTATTGCGGATCAAAGTCCACGTGGAGGGCGCCCCCAACGTTCCGGGCGCCCCTAGACCTACTATATAAAGCCCTCGACCCCTAAGGCTTCTCAACAACTGCTTCCAACGCAAACATGCTCTTCTACTCAAGCGCTCTGCTCCAGAAACCTCCCAACTCGAGATACAAGCGCTGACGACGTCCCTCTGCTCCGAGATACATTCCACACTGGACGTCGGTAACGAAGAGTTGTCATTTCATTTGTTTTATACTACAACTGTAATTCTTCTGTAAAACTCATTGCGCACATATAGAATTGCCCCCAGTAAACGGTTAACGACCGTGGGCCTTGGAGTAGGAGCCGACCGCGACTCCGAACCAAGTAAAACTACTTGCGTCTTTTATTGTGATTTGATTTTCCGCTGCGTATGCTCTTAACTTTAATCCGAAACGATTTATGATATTCACCCCCCCTCTATCGTTTATCTCGATCCAACAAGTGGTATCAGAGCGGGGAAGCTCAAAATTGGTGCAACCACCAATTTGAAAATTTTTTGGATTTTTATGAAATCTTTTTAATTTTTTTTTAATTTTTCATCGTTAATCGGGGTTGGTGCAACACCCCTCGATAAGTATTTTTTCCTACACTACTAATCCAAGACCAAGTCTTGGGATATTTTTGTTCTTCTTTTTACTCTTAGTTTCAGTTAAATGGCAATGCAAGAAGGATTCAGCACAGCCAGACCTCCACTTTTCAGTGGAGAAGACTTTTCCTACTAGAAAAGTCGAATGGAGGTCCACCTAAAAACTCAGGTGGACATGTGGATAATCATCCAGTCTGGATATTCCAAAGAACACTGAAGGAGTACCACAACCATACACCGAGTGGGATACCGCTCTGAAAAGAAGAATTGAAGCTGATGCGAAAGCGACCCAGACCCTTCAATGCGGTTTGACCAAGGAAGAGTTGAATCGGGTAGGACCATTCAACAGTGCCAAGGAGCTATGGGGCAAGCTGATCGAGCTGCACGAACGAACTTCCGACACTCGAATCAGCAAGAGAGATCTCCTCCTGAACAAGCTGTACACGATCAAGATGAATGACAACGAAATAGCAGCCCAACTCCATGCCAGAATTCAGGAGTTAATGAACGGACTACACACAATCGGTCACAAGGTAGAAAACCGTGACTTGATAAGGTACGCTCTTAATGCTTTCCCGAGAAACACCTTGTGGGCATCAATGGTAGATGCATACAAGGTTTCAAGGGATCTTTCAAAAGTAAAGTTAGATGAACTATTTTCTGAATTAGAATTGCATGAGCAGACTAACTGCAATTTGGCCAAGAAAGGCATCGCTTTTCTTGTAGGTAAAGCTGGAAAAACGTCCAAGAAGAAAATTCAACCTGCACCCGAGTCTGATTCAAACTCAGACTCAGAAGGCGACGAAGGAGACCGACCTAAGCTGGTCCGACTGGCTCGAAACTACTACAAGGAATTGAAGAATCAATCCAACAGAAGGAAAGCCAGCCGAAGAAAGGAAGAACCAGCTGAACCCTCAAATGACAAGAATAAATCAAACGTGACCTGCTACGAGTGCAAGAAGAAGGGCCACTACAAGATGGAGTGTCCGAACCTAAAGGAGACCAAGAAGACTAGAAGGAAGAAGGCGCTTCATGCAACATGGGACGAGTCCTCCTGCTCCGAAGAAGAAGAGGTCCCACAGTCGAACCTTCTAGCCCTAACCGCCTCAGAAGAAATCGAGAACGAGTCAAAGTCGGAGCCGGACGATGGCAAACTTTCATTCTCAGATGACGGAGAAATAACTGTAAGTGGTTTTTCAAGAAGTCAATTAAGTGAGTTAATTTCTTATCTTTCTCGTGATTTAGCGAGAGCTAAACTCCGAGTTGAATCTCTCCGACAGGAAGTAAAACTCCTGAAAGAGAGAGCTGACTCTAGATCCTTAATTGAGAAGGTTCAAGAAGGAGCCTCTACTCAAGTTGAAAAACTTGAGAGAGAGAACTCCTCCTTGAAAACTCAAGTTAAGGACCTTAGATCAGCCTTAGAACGATTCACTTCTGGTTCCAAGGGTCTTGATATGATTCTTGGAAAATAGAAGTCCGTTCTAAATCGATCCGGACTAGGCTATAGAACCAAATCTAGAGAAAGATCCTACTATGCTGTACTAAACCAGTCCAGACCTAAAGTTCAGGCATGGGTACCCAAACTGTGCCTGAACAAACAAACTGGATCAAATCAGTATTGGATCCCCAAGGACAAGATTCACATCATGTCAAACCATTATCGTGGCTTTAGTCCAGGGGGAGCCAAACTAAAAACAATATTTATAGTTAGATGAATTTCAATTCTGGTTTTCAAATTGCATGATTGCTTGTTTACTTAATTTCTGCAATTTACTATGCTTAGACTTAGGTCTGGTTAGTTTAAGGACTGAACCAACTAACTGAAATTTGACAACATAGTATTGGGTGGAGGTGAGATGATAGTACGTTAGGGAAGCCAATTCTAATAAGGTCAAGTATACTCTACTTGGTCTCTTTAGACTGGTGAAACTAGCCGAAGCTACTGATCCAAGACCCAAACTAGTTAGACCAGAATTTTTCAAAAAATAACTTTGAAAATGAAATTTCATTAAAAGGCTTTGTCAAGGAAAGGGTTGATGATCCAATAAGGCTACGACCAAAGAAGGCCTAGTGCCTCGCCAAGACCTGGAAGCCAATTTTTGAAATTCAAATTCAAAATTATTCTTTGTCAAATTCGAATCTAACACAAATTTTCAGTTACGTGTTGATTCAAACATTTTTTTGTATAAACTCAAAATCAACTGCTATCAAAATTAATTTAATTTTCTTTTAAATAATTCATAATTTTTTAAAATAATTCTATCCACCAAAACCTGTCTCACAAAACCTATAAGGCTGACATGATTGATAACCCTAGATTGGGTGAGACAACAAACTTAATCAAAATTCATTTAGATGCATTATTGTTTAAATACAAACATTTAAGTCTAGAACGGCATTAACCTAGCAATAGTCAAACTATGGTCAAAGTAGCCAAACCATGGTCAAGATGGTCAAACCATTGTTAAACCAATCAAACCTGGTCAAACAGGTCAAATCTGGTCAAAAGTAGTCAAACAAGTCTATCAAAACAAAATTAGACACAAAGATGTCACTAAGGCACCCGTGACCCTTCGGGCGCCCCCACCTCTCTCATTTCCATCCTTCAAGGCAAAAAGCTGAAAAAGGAACTGACCAGGGCGCCCCCATAGCCATGGTCAAAAGCAAAAAGGCTGGTCGAGGCCTATAAAAGGACTCCATGCCCCCATCCTTCTCTCCACACCCAAACTTCTTCTTCTCTCCAACCACCTTCCTTCTAAGAGACCTTGCAACACTCTCGAGCTCTCATCCTCGACAATGCCTCCCCGAGCTGCCACCCGGTATAATTTTATTTGCATTTAAGTTAATTTTAACTTTATTTAATGCAATTCCTTCATACTTTCTTTAATGCAATTCCTTAGAAAATGCCGAGCAAACCAAGCAAACCCCGGTACCGAACCTAGTCCCGATCCTAGATTCCCAACTTTAGAACTTTGTAACAAGTTTGCTCAAACAACCTACAAGCCCATAAAAACTAGTTATCTCCATAGACAATTCTTCACCCAATCGTGTCCCTTGGCAATGAATGTTATAAACTTTTACCAACTCGATAACCTAGTATTCTACACACATCCTATTAATACAACCTTATGTGCAGAATTATATAATAATATTGTCAGACAAGATCAGCTTAGCTTTGTCACCACAGTCCAAGGGATGCCTCTATCCATCACACCCTCTTTACTTAACCGATTTCTTGGACTACGATTCTCTCAGTCCACCTTTTGTTGCTATCCTCCTAGGGATCCTCCATTTGATGCTCCCTACTCACACATTACCCTAGACACTCTCCACTCCTACTTTTATAGGGAAGCTAGAAATCCCGTAGCTAGACGATTTTAGTCCGTTGACCTTCAGGTCCAGGATTACACCCTGTATAGAGTTGTGGTCTGCTGCCTCTTACCTTTATCCACCCGGGACGTCGTGACCATGCGACCTTTTCACACATTCTTATTGTATGCGTTGATCCACCACCTAGACATTGACATTACCCTTCACATGTTCCACGCCATCCTACATGCCTCCAGTGTCACCACTCAGGGTCGGGTACGCACCCCTTCTGCCACATCATCACCTCTATCCTTCATCACCACGGTCGTAACATTACCGTAGGTGAAATGATCGCGATGACCGATTTCGATGAGATAGGATTTAAGAACTTTTCCCTAGCGGGTATAGAGGTCTCGGCTACCGAGGTTTTGTCGTGGAGACGCCAGCGAGCCGGACCACCGATCGACTCCGACGAGTAGATTGAGGTCGATATCGGAGATCTGGAAGCTGAGGTTCGTGAGCACATAGACGAGCCACCACTGCTGACCATCGACCAGCGCTTCACTAGGATGGAGACGGAGCTCCACAGCCTCAGAGAGGAGGTCGAGGCTTACCACTTCGAGCAAATGGATGCTCGAAGAGCCGATCGAGAAGTAGATGACGCTCGATACACTGAGATGATGTCACTACTCAGAGCATGGCAGCCCAGCTCTTCTGATCATCCTAGTCCCTCCTCCTAGATTTGTTTAGCATTGTACTAGTAACTATTTGACTGCCCCTACTCAGTAGGGTTGACTCATGTTTGACTTGTATGACTATGCTGGTTCTCTCTCATACCAGCTGACTAATGGAGTTGACTATTTGCTATTTCATGATTATCTGAGTTAAGATTATGCTTGGTAGAATAGGGTTACTAAATTTTTTTTGCTTTATAATCAGTTTCTAAAACAATTTTAAAAATGCTTTACTTAATTTCAAAATCAGCTTGAAAAATCTTTTTAGCATTTTAAATAAATTTTTTCGACTTAGTTTTATTCAAAAATTACCTCTTCAAAACTAGGGCTTTTTTGCAAATGGACTTAGTCTAGGCCTAACCCTAGAAATGCATGCTCCTATAGATCTAGAAGCCAGCATCTCACAAGCACCTTAGGGTACTTTTTGATTGATAACTTAGAATGGGTTGAGATGCTTAGGTCTTTGCCTTAATTCAAGATGCTTTAAGTCAGTGCATCTGTAGTAATTGGGCCACTAAATACAACTTAAACAGCAATCAGGTTAAGTGTCAAGTTTGGAAAATCTAACTTGAACAGAACACTTAACTTGACTAACCCTAGTGAAAACTACTGTTTATAACAGTTAGTAAGTAGCTAATTGGGTTAGACAGGACCCGAAAGAGATAATTGAAATTGGTTTGGTTCAGTTGGTTATCTTGCATTGGTTCAGTACATCACATCAATTCTTTTGTGCAATTTATTTACATTGCCTTGTTTTTGATATATGGCAAAGGGGGAGAGATAGGAAAGGAAAGGAGAGAAAAGCTTTACAATTTTTTTCAAAATTTCGAAAAATTTATCCATTCTTCAAAAAATACTTAATTTATTTGTTTTCAAAAGTACTAAAACTTAAGCTGTTTCAAAAATCATTTTTAAGGACTTAAACTTAAGTTGTTTCAAAAATCTTTTTTAAGGACTTAAACTTAAGCTGTTTCAAAAATCTTTTTAAGTACTTATGTAACGCCTGTTTTTTTTCTTGTAAAGCGGCGTTACGTTAACATACATTGTGCACATATAAATATCTTAATGCAGCGGAATAATTCTTTTCTACATATGCGTTTGACCATGCAACTAGTACATAAATCATATACACATACCTAAGTTATCATTCATGGACATGGTGACATTATACTTAACATATTACCAGCATACATAACATCTTGATATAAACTTTCCATAACTTGTCCATAAGCATTCCAGGTAGCAAGTAGTTTATCCATAAACTTCATGAATAGTAAGTTGTTTCTTAGGAATAACTATCATAAGTTGAGCATAAAACCAAAATAAGCATTTTCAGAGCACAAGACATGCGATAAGTGTAATGAGAAGAATCCTTTGCCATGTCACTACCACACACACATGCTCTTGCCTCTCCTGCTTCTTCCCTTAGTAATCTCTTGCTTGATCTGCGGTATAAGAAAAAATAAGGCTATAAGCACATAGGCTTAGTAAGACCCTTTCCTACTCACGAAAATCCATACGTCACATGAACATGAACATGGTTCTTAACATATACTTATCATGGCATCATTCTTAACATGAACATAACATAAGCATACTTATCATGGTATCATTATGAAGATAAACATAAGCATACTTATCATGGTATCGTTCTTAATCATGAACATAAACATAAGCATACTTATCATGGTATCGTTCTTAATTATGAACATAAACATAAGCATACTTATCATGGTATCGTTCTTAATCATGAACATAAACGTAAGCATACATTGTTAGTAGGAGCCCTAGAGCCAATCATGTGATGATTGACTAGAGGCATTTTGTATCATATTTTATTATTAATAAAGGTATTTTGGTTATTATACTTACTTTGTATTCTGTGCCGAATGACTAAGTATAATAATGTCCTTGTGTAGTAGGTTCTTATCTACATTATATCGATTGGTTGAATCGATAGTGAGATAATGTAGAGAACACTACACTAAATTATTCCTAGTCGAGTATTAATATTCAGGGACAATATTAATGCATGGAGACTAGCATGTGGGTCAACTGATGACTTGAACTCACAAGTCATGGATATGTGATATCAAGTTGACATATGGGTATATTTTGGAGAATGTGTACTGAATGACCCGCCATGAGAAAGTTTCATAGATTGTCATATGAGTGTCATAGATATTCTCATGTGACTATTGGTATGAATAGTCCTTAGACCTGAAGTCACCATGGTTCCCTACATAAGGAGTTATGTATTTTGGTATCGTCAAACGTCACCCGTAACAGGGTGGACTATAAAGGCGATTACTGGGTATGTAATGAATTATGCGGAGGGATGTGAGTGATGTAGATGGGATCTATCCCTCCCATATGATGGGAGTGATATCTGTGGGCCCCTTGATCGAGTAGGACTACTAAAACGCATGACCATGCTCAGATGAGTCAATATGAGATATTGAGCTCATTTGTTTGAGTGAGTCTACTCGGGGATCAAGAAACACAAGATTGATTGAGGATGACACGGTCTATGCCTCATTGGTCAATCTAGATATCAAGGATAGAAGGACAAGGTCATACACTATCATAGTCACGGAGGTTTAGTCGGATCTCGACTTTTCTTGTTACTTGGGTACCAATGATGCATTGCTAGATGCCACTCATTGCTTATGTGTCTAAGGTGTTAGGCGCATTGCCAACGTCAAAAGAACCTATTGGGTCACACACAAAGGACGCAATGCTTCGGGAATTCTATTCGGCAGATAGCCCGAGTTGGGGAACTCGGGAATCCGATCCCGAGTTGGGAACTCGGGGAGTCCGAGCCCGAGTTGGGGAGCTCGGGGAGTCCGATCCCGAGTTGGGGAACTCGGGAGTCCAAGCCTGAGTTGGGAACTCGGGAGTCCGAGCCCGAGTTGGGAACTCGGGAGTCCGAACCCGAGTTGGAGAACTCGGGAGTTCGAGCCCGAGTTGGGGAACTCGGGAAGTCCGAGCCTGAGTTGGGAACTCGGGAGATCTGAGCTCGAGTTGGGAACTCGGGGGCGCAGGTCGGGAGCTCGGCGCTCGGCAGACTGAGTCGGAGCTCGACACACTGAGTCGGAGCTCGACAGACTGAGTTGGAACTTGGCAGACTGGATTTGCACTCGGCAGTCGGGGCTCGGCACTCGGCAGTCGAAGCTCGCCACTCGGGAGACTTGGTCGGCAGACCGAGTCGGAAGCCCGAGAGGCCCGGTCGGATTTGCATGCAGGAAAGAGAAAGTCTCTCTTCATTCGATGAAGAGAAGGTGAAGAGTCACATGGAATGATGTGCTCTTTATTGGCTTTAATGAAGGGAAGACAAAGAGACAAATGACTCTTGGTATTCATGGGATGAATATAAATGGGGTCAAGTCATTTTCGAAATGAAGAAGTGTGTGTGCTTTCTTCTTCCCTTCCTCTCTTCTTCCTCTCTTCCACTCTTGGCCGAAACTCTACTGTAGAGTTCTTGGTGTTTTCGAGCTACCTCAAGTTGCTAGCACAACTAAGGTAGCTCTCCCGAAGTTGAGAGATTGTGTACATGTGGATACGAATAGAGGCACGGACATTTGAATGTGCAAGAGATCCGGCACTTCTTGGACGAGCGGGATACGTAAAGGGCACGCTCCAAAGGTATACACAGTAGATAGATCTATTAGATAGATAGCTTTGTACGAGTTTTCTTTCGCTTGGATCGCTCGTGGGTTCTTATTTCCGCTGCGTTTTCATTGTTTTGTGCCGGGAGAACCCATCATACTTATCAGGGTATCGTTCTTAATCGAGAACATAAACATACTTATCATTGTATCATTATGAACATAAACATAAGCATACTTATCATGATATAATGCATAACATGAATGAATGCATGAGACAAAAACATATATCATAAGGATGCTTAATTAGAAAACCATAGTTATAAATACTTAAACATAATCATAACATCATAGGGGTCCCCGACTTGTACCACATACATACATCAAATGCGCACATCCCTAAGTAAATATGAGGTAGCTACTCTCGACCTACTAGGGTAAGGACAGCTTCATCGGTAGTCCCAGAATCGTGGACAGCTTCATCGGTAGTTCAGAACCGTGGATAGCTTCATCGGTAGTCCAGAACCGTTGACAGCTTCATCGGTTGTCCAGAACCGTAGACCTTAGGTCCGGTACAAGCCCATTCATAAAAAAAAAACTTTCACATGCTTCTTCATTCATAAAACATACATAGCATAATCAATCATTCTTAATGCTTAACATCATCATTATGCCTTGAAGGCATGAACCTTATCTTCATTCATCATTTTCATTCCATATCATCATTATGCCTCGAAGGAATGAACTTTAACTTCATTCATCATTTTCATTCATAAACATGACATGCATACATAATCATGTCCTAAAGTATAAACATCATCCTAGTTCATAAAGCTTGTCGTGTCATGGTACATAAGATAAACATACAGTTCATACATGATACATTTCATCTAACATGCATAATCCAAGTATCCATCCTTCGACATGCATGGGTAAAATACATATGAACGTGATACATACCACTTAGGTTCATGGCATTCTACAGTACTTAGGGTCATAGCATTCATCATAACCCATACATAGACCTTCGCACACATATTTCCATTATAGGCATTTAACATTCTACTTGCATTATTCTATTCGACCTACTCCTACATCACATATGTTCATGGTATTTGATCTATAATATTCATGAGTAAAACATAACACATAACCTAAACATACCAAAAATCATGTTACATAACACATAAAAAACTAGGGTTTTAGTAACATAAGGATCCTTACATCGTGCTTAACCATATACTTACATCATTGTAGCCTAAAAATAAGTATCCTTGAGACTTTAACCCAATCCAAACCCTAGGTCATGGTCTTGGCCGAAACCCTAAAGGACCCAAGGTCCATGGAAAATTCATATAGGTCACAAATAACATCCCATACAAACATACAATGCCATAGAAAAACATTTAATCCCATAGTTAAAGCTAACCCTAATCCCTTAGCCCTAGAGTAGCTCTAGGCCGAAACCTAAAGGTCCATAAATTCATAGAAAAATTCTTATAAAATACAATTACTATCCATCATGCCATAGGGAAAACAAATTAAACATGTTGAATGGTTGGATCAAGTTCCAACCATGGGTTAGGGGTCTTGGCCGAAACTTATAAGGACCATTAAGCATGTAAAAATTCACATGAATCACCACTAACATCACTTACATCATAAGAAGACATAAGAACCATCATTAGAGAGTTAAAACTAATCCTAGCCATGGAGACATGAGGGTGGCCGAAACCCTAAAAGTCCTCCTTCATGGATTTCTCAACTTAGCTCTCAAACAAAAACTTAGATCATAACAATATCAAGGAAAACCATTACACCACAGGTGAGGGAGTCTTACCTTCCTTGATCTTGCTTATAAACCTTGAATATAAAATAAAAGAAACCTCCTTGCTCCACTTCTCCCTTGTAGCCTTGTAGAAGGCTTTGGATCTTCAAGATGGAGCCCTTGGTGAAGCTTTTCCAAGGGAAGAGAAACCTTGGTGGTTTCGGCTAGGAGAAAGAAGAAGGAAGAGAGGGGTGGCCTTGGTGGAAGAAGAGAAGAAAAGTAACTCCTTTGTCTCTTCCATTCTCCTCTACCCCTTTTATACCACTTGAATGGGGGCAAGTGAAGGGTCATGGTGCCTCTTCTCTTGATGACTCTTCACTTACCTAAGCCTTAACCAAAATCCTCTTCATTCTCTACTAGCACTCCCTTGCTAGGTGAATTGGTTAGTACATGCATGGTGGTAACATAGGTCCATGGTTCAATCCTTGGTGCATGCACTCTATTTTTATTTTATTTTATTTTATTTTCGAAAATTCCTCTAAGATCCACCCATGTTCATGCTAATATTCTTAATTAAAACCCATTTATATTTATATTAAATTCTACCTAAAATCCATCAATAACTGTGGTACTAGAAAAACCCATATAAAACCCATTAGTACTTAGCGTCTCAATTTAAATAGGAAAATCATGGATAACTAGTCTAAAGTTCATACTAGTATCTCTAGGTTCCTCGGAAAACCATCTGGACATGATCAATATTTTAAGGAAAATATTGAGATAATTTCCTGGGGCGTTACAATCCCAATACGTCGTGAAAGTTCGTCCTCGAACTTAGAATAGCTCCGGGTACTTGCATCTCATCTCGTCCTCGCGTTCCCAGGTAGCTTCCTCGAACCGTTGACTTTACCATAGGACCTTGACTAAGGGTACCTCCTAGTTCCTTAGCTTCTTGACTTCCCGATCCAAGATCTGGATAGGTCGACTTTCATAACTTAGGTCCTCCTGAACTTGTACTGTCTGTGGCTTGATCACTTGATCGATGTCTGGAATACACTACTTAAGCATTGACACATGGAACACGTTATGAATAGCTGACATCTCCTGAGGCAGCTCTAGCTCATATGCCACCTTTCCAACTCGCTTCAGGATCAGGTACGGTCCCACATATCGTGGACTCAGTTTTCCTCTCTTTCCAAATCTCATCACCCCTTTCATAGGAGCCACTTTGAGGAACACCAAATCTTCAACATTAAATTCCAGTGGTCTACGCCGAACATCTGCATAACTCTTTTGCCGGCTCTGAGCAGCTTCTATCCGTCGTCGAATGTTCTGTATAGCTCGGGTGGTGCTGTCGATGACATCCGTTGTGAGTCCCATTTCCTTCCTTTCACCACCCTCGTACCAACAGATCGGAGACCTACATTTTCTCCCATATAAGGCTTCATAAGGTGCCATTCCGAGAGTAGCATGGTAGCTATTATTGTAAGCGAATTCCACTAAACATAGATATCAGCACCAGCTCCCTTTGAAATCCAAGGCACAAGCTCGCAACATGTCCTCCAGTACATGATTCACCTGTTTAGTTTGCCCGTCAGTCTGAGGGTGAAAGGCGGTGCTGAATCGTAGTTTAGTGCCGAGAGACTTCTGAACACACTCCCAAAAATGCGAGGTAAACCGACCATCCCTATCTGAGATGATGGTCTTGGGAACTCCATGAAGTCTGATTATCTCCTTAACATATAATTGAGCCAGTTGCTCAATGGAATAAGTTATCTTGATGGCTAGGAAGTGAGCCGACTTCGTCAACCTGTCCACAATTACCCATATTGCATCATATCCGTTTGTAGTCTTGGGAAGTCTTGAAGTGAAATCCATAGAAATATCTTCCCATTTCCACTCCGGAATTGGAAGTGGCTGCAGAACTCCTCTGGGTCGCTGATGTTCTGCTTTCACTCGTTGACAAGTCAAGCAAGTACTAACATGCTGAGCCACATCTCTCTTCATACCGGACCACCAGAATTTCTCCTTCAGGTCTTGATACATTTTGGTGGATCCTGGATGCATCGAATAAGGGGTTCCATGAGCTTCTGTTAATATTTCCCTCCGCAGCTCCGAATCATTAGGGATACATAGGCGATCCCTAAGGTAGAGTACTCCCCCGTTGGCGATATGAAAACCATCGCCCTTTCCTTCTAGCATCTCCTGCCTTATTCTCTGAAGACTCGGGTCACCATTTTGTTTTTCCAGTATGTCGTCAAATAGTGTCGGCGATATTGTCATGGTAGAAAGCCGTTCGGAAATGATCTCAATTCCGAAATTCATAATTTCTCTCTCGAGTGACCGGGGTAGCATAGTTAAGGACATCA
The DNA here is from genome assembly GCA_024364735.1 of Boesenbergia rotunda. NCBI lineage: Eukaryota > Viridiplantae > Streptophyta > Magnoliopsida > Zingiberales > Zingiberaceae > Boesenbergia > Boesenbergia rotunda. Next base: position 190,481 of record JAGFNQ010005586.1, on the reverse strand, counting down.
AAGTGGCACAGGACTTCCGGCTGAGCGCGTCAGCGACCCTGTTTGCCTTCCCTGGATGGTAGAGGATCTCGCAGTCATAGTTCTTCACTAACTCGAGCCATCGGCGTTGTCTCATATTTAGATCTTTCTGAGTGAAGAAATATCGCAGACTCTGGTGATCTGTATAAATCCTACATGGTGCTCCGTACAGATAATGCCTCTATATCTTGAGAGCGAAGACCACCGCGGCCAATTCCAAATCGTGAGTGGGATAGTTCTGTTCATGTTCTTTGAGTTGCCTAGAGGCGTAGGCAATGACCTTACCATTCTGCATAAGTACAGCTCCAAGTCCCAGTTTGGAGGCGTCGCTGTACATATCGAAGCTCTGGTTACTTTCAGGGGGGGTAAGAATTGGAGCACTTGTGAGTCTCCTTTTTAGCTCCAGGAAACTCCGTTCGTAGCTTTCCATCCATTCATACTTTTTATCTTTCCGGGTGAGGGTCGTTAGAGGGGCTGCTATTCTCGCGAATTCTTCAACAAATTTTCGATAATATCCCGCCAGCTCGAGGAAACTCCTGTAGTTGTCCTTGAAGCTCCTTTAATTCAACCGGGGCCATACCGTAAGGTGCCTTGGAGATCGGGTTAGTACCAGGAACCAATTCAATCTCGAATTCCACTTCCCTATTAGGAGATAATCCTGGTAATTCCTCCAGAAACACCTCTGGATAATCGCACACAATCTTGACTTCTTCTAGCATCTGGTTCTTTGTTTGACTTGCGTTAACCACATGTGCTAGAAATCCAGTGTATCCCTTGTCTAACATCTTCTATGCCTGAAGAGTCGATAAAAATTTCCTGGTTCTTTTCGTTGGTTCTCCGACAAATTCAAACATAGAATCTGCCTCGGGTCGAAAGACCACCTTTCGCTTACGACACTCGATAGAAGCACCGTATTTGCTCAGAAAATCCATTCCCATTATAACATCATAATCCTGCATGTCGAGTACTATCAGATCGCAGTAAAGTTCTCTTTCCGCGATTCTGACTGGCACAGTACGCAACACGTGAGTGGATGTCATTATTTCTCCCGAAGCCAGGGTCGTTAAGAACTTACAGTCTAACACTTGTGGTGGCCTTCCTATCTTCTTAATATATTCCACAGAATCGAACGAATGCGTTGCCCCAGTATCAAATAATGCAGTAGCGTACTGACTGGAAATAAGTATCTGACCTGTGACAACCGTAGAAGCTTCCGCATCCTCCTCCTTGGTAACAGAGAAAACCCTGGCATTTGTCATTATTGGGGAGGCCTCCAACATCGGGGTACCTTCCAGCTCGGCCTGCATATAGTGTACTTTCGCGAGTGCACCCTGGTACTGAACCAGTTGTTAGGGAGAGGCCTGATTCTTGGTAGGGTAGTAAGCCGCCATATGCCCTTCCACACTGGTTCGTACCTTTGCGGCATTCCCCGGAGTGGTTTTTCCCGCATGTCGCGCATGGGGAAGGCTTGGTCTGTTTATTTGCTGGGCCCCCTTGAGAGTTGTTCCATGGCTTTCGTTTACCACCTTAATCTCCCTTCCAATTAGCGTGGGTGCTCTGGGATTTTTGACCTCTTTCATTTATCACCTTCCTTTGCTGATTGATATTGTTCAAATAGTGCTCCGTGAGTAGGGCACTACTAAACAGTTCCTCGGTGGTCTGGGGTCTGTTAACTCCACCAGCCACGTTCAGGGCTATTTCGGGCCGCAACATCTTCAGCATAAGTCGGACTCCCTCTTTCTCTGTGCGGACCAGCTCAAGGCACAGACGAGCCAGTGGATTAAATTTCTTCACGGCTTCATTGACCGAGAGGTTGCCCTGCCGGAATTCCGTGAACTCGTCGTAGTGTTTGTTTGTGACACGCATGTTGAAGAATTCTTCAAAGAACTCTGATTCGAAATCTGACCACGTCATCTGGTTCACCTGCCTCTTGGCCTTGACCCTTTCCCACCACATTCTGGCATCCCCAGAAAGGCAGAATGATGCACACTTGATCTTCTCATGCTCAGGCCAGTCCAGCAGCTCCAATGTACTTTCCACCGTCTTGAACCACGCCTGGGCGTCCCATGGTTCGCCAGCACCCGAGAAATTTTTCGGTTTCAGCCTCAACCACTGGATCAGATAAGCCTCTTGTCGTGCCACAGTGGTCGAGCTGTCGGAGGAGTTTGCGTAACCGTAGGCGCCACGGGTATAGCCGTCTGGTTCGCTGGTGGAGAAGTAGAATTTTCTTGTTGGTTCATTAGGGTATTAATGGTTTGCTGCTGCTCGGTGACTTGACGCTGAAGTTGGGTCACTAATTGCATCAGATCAGGCGAGGGAGTAGTCTCATTAAGTCGGTTACTCTGTCTTCTAGCCATGCTTTCCTTCATAAAGGACAAGTATGGTTAATATGAGTTATTATTATTCCTACCCCATATTGAATTCTAAATTATTTGGATTCATAAAAAAAATATAAGGTAAAGTATCATTCATATCACATATCCTACAAAGTACTTTCTATCATAGTATCCTTCATACTTGCATATTCCAGAATAATAAAATATTATCCATACTTGCTAATTCTAGAATCCTAAAAAGCTATCAGATATGCATAAATGTACTTACTTGGAAGCGGCAGGAAGAAGGCTTGATGTGTGTGTAGTGAGATGGCAACTGGCTCTGATACCAACCTGTAACACTCGCTTTTTTTTCTTGTAAAGCGGCATTACGTTAACATACTTTGTGCACATATAAATATCTTAATGCAGCGGAATAATTCTTTTCTACATATGCGTTTGACCATGCAACTAGTACATAAATCATATACACATACCTAAGTTATCATTGATGGACATGGTGGCATTATACTTAACATATTACCAGCATACATAACATCATGATATAAACTTTCCATAACTTGTCCATAAGCATTCCAGGTAGCAAGTAGTTTATCCATAAACATCATGAATAGTAAGTTGTTTCTTAGGCATAACTATCATAAGTTGAGCATAAAACCAAAATAAGCATTTTCAGAGCACAAGACATGCGATAAGTGTAATGAGAAGAATCCTTTGCCATGTCACTACCACACACGCATGCTCTTGCCTCTCCTGCTGCTTCCCTTAGTAATCTCTTGCTTGATCTGCGGTATAAGAAAAAATAAGGCTATAAGCACATAGGCTTAGTAAGACCCTTTCCTACTCACGAAAATTCATACGTCACATGAACATAAATATGGTTCTTAACACATACTTATCATGGTATCATTCTTAACATGAACATAACATAAGCATACTTATCATGGTATCATTATGAACATAAACATAAGCATACTTATCATGGTATCGTTCTTAATCATAAACATAAACATAAGCATACTTATCATGGTATCGTTCTTAATAAACATAAGCATACTTATCATGGTATCATTATGAACTTAAACATAAGCATACTTATCATGGTATCATTATGAACTTAAACATAAGCATACTTATCATGATATAATGCATAACATGAATGAATGCATGAGACAAATGCATATATCATAAGGATGCTTATTTTGAAAACCATAGTTATAAATACTTAAACATAATCATAACATCATAGGGGTCCCCGGCTTGTACCACATACATACATCATATGCGCGCATCCCTAAGTAAATACGAGGTAGCTAGTCTCGACCTACTAGGGTAAGGATAGCTTCATCGGTAGTCCCAGAATCGTGGACAGCTTCATCGGTAGTCCAGAACCGTGGACAGCTTCATCGGTAGTCCAGAACCGTGGACAACTTCATCGGTAGTGCAGAACCTTACTTTGGTCCGGTACAAGCCCATTCATAAAATAAAATACTTTCACATGCTTCTTCATTCATAAAACATACATAGCATAATCATTCATTCTTTATGCTTAACATCATCATTATGTCTTGAAATCATGAACCTTATCTTCATTCATCATTTTCATTCCATATCATCAGTATGCCTCGATGGCATGAACTTTAACTTCATTCATCATTTTCATTCATAAACATGACATGCATACATAATCATGTCCTAAAGTATAAACATCATCCTAGTTCATAAAGCTTGTCGTGTCATGGTACATAAGATAAACATACAGTTCATACATGATACATTTCATCTAACATGCATAATCCTAGTATCCATCCTTCGACATGCATGGGTAAAATACATATGAACGTAATACATACCACTTAGGTTCATGGCATTCTATAGTACATAGGGTCATAGCATTCATCATAACCCATACATAGACCTTCGCACACATATTTCCATTATAGGCATTTAACATTCTACATACATTATTCTATTCGACCTACTCCTACATCACATATGTTCATGATATTTGATCTATAATATTCATGAGTAAAACATAACACATAACCTAAACATACCAAAAATCATGTTACATAACACATAAAAACTAGGGTTTTAGTAACATAAGGATCCTTACATCGTGCTTAACCATATACTTACATCATTGTAGCCTAAAAACAAGTATCCTTGAGACTTTAACCCAATCCAAACCCTAGGTCAGGGTCTTGGCCGAAACCCTAAAGGACCCTAGGTCAATGAAAAATTCATATAGGTCACAAATAACATCCCATACAAACATACAATGCCATAGAAAAATATTTGATCCCATAGTTAAAGCTAACCCTAATCCCTTAGCCCTAGAGTAGCTCTTGTCCGAAACCTAAAGGTCCATAATTTCATAGAAAAATTCTTATAAAATACAATTACTATCCATCATGCCATAGGGAAAACAAATTAAACATGTTGAATGGTTGGATCAAGTTCCAACCATGGGTTAGGGGTCTTGGCCGAAACTCATAAGGTCCATTAAGCATGTAAAAATTCACATGAATCACCACTAACATCACTTACATCATAAGAAGACATAAGAACCATCATTAGAGAGTTAAAACTAATCCTAGCCATGGAGACATGAGGGTGGCCGAAAGCCTAGAAGTCCTCCTTCATGGATTTCTCAACTTAGCTCTCAATCAAAAACTTAGATCATAACAATATCAAGGAAAACCATTACACCACAGGTGAGGGAGTCTTACCTTCCTTGATCTTGCTTATAAACCTTGAATAGAAAATAAAAGAAACCTCCTTGCTCCACTTCTCCCTTGTAGCCTTATAGAAGGCTTTGGATCTTCAAGATGGAGCCCTTGGAGAAGCTTTTCCAAGGGAAGAGAAACCTTGGTGATTTCGGCTAGGAGAAAGAAGAAGGAAGAGAGGGGTGGCCTTGGTGGAAGAAGAGAAGAAAAGTAACTCCTTTGTCTCTTCCATTCTCCTCTACCCCTTTTATACCACTTGAATGGGGGCAAGTGAATGGTCATGGTGCCTCTTCTCTTGATGACTCTTCACTTCCCTAAGCCTTAACCAAACTCCTCTTCATTCTCTACTAGCACTCCCTTGCTGGGTGAATTGGTTAGTACATGCATGGTGGTAACATAGGTCCAAGGTTCAATCCTTGGTGCATGCACTCTATTTTTATTTTATTTTCATTTTATTTTTTTAATTATTTTCGAAAATTCCCCTAAGATCCACCCATGTTCATGCTAATATTAGTAATTATAACCCATATATATTTATATTAAATTGTACCTAAAATCCACCAATAACCGTGGTACTAGAAAATCTCATATAAAGCCCATTAGTACTTAGCGTCTCAATTTAAATGGGAAAATCATGGATAACTAGTCTAAAGTTCATACTAGTATCTCTAGGTTCCTCGGAAAACCATCTAGACATGATCAATATTTTATGAAAAATATTGAGAAAATTTTCCGGGTCGTTACAACTTAAACTTAAGCTGTGTCAAAAATATTTTTTTTGGTAATTAAACTCAAGCTGTTTTTCAAAAAGACTTTCTAACTTAAGCAGTTGTAAATTTTGCTAAGTACTTAAAACTTCAGAAGATGTTTTATTCCTACTAACTTGAAATCCTTGTTAAGTGTAAATCATCGAAAAGTGCACAACCATTTTTTTTTGGAAAATATGTTTCTTTTGAAAATTGTTCTAAGTGTTTGAAAAATTAATTCCCTCCTAAGACTCAGAAATTTCTTTTAAGAACCCCACGAACTTTTGAAAAACCTAGGGGGAGGTTTCTTCCAGGGGGAGGAAACTAAAATTTTATTTCATCTGTTATGATTAACTTAACTTTTTGAATCGGGTTGCCATAAATCAAAAAGGGGGAGATTGTTGGTGCAGACAGTACCCAAGTCAAACCTGTGTTTTGATCAATGGCAAAGGGTTCAAAAGTTAAGATGTTTTGTTTGTCTAACATGCAACTTGAGTGTGCAGATTGAAGTCCTAGCAAAGGACAGCTAGGCACCTAGCGAAGGACTGCTAGGCATTGGAACCCAAAGACCCAGCGAAGGAATGTTTGGCACCTAGCGAAGGGCTGCTAGGAGTCGAAGACCTAGCGACGGACTGCTAGGCACCAGGCGAAGGACTACCTGAACCCGAAGACATAGCGAAGAACAGCTGGGCACCTAACGAAGGGCTGCTAGGAGTTGAAGACCTAGCGAAGGACAGCTAGGCACCTGACGAAGGACTGCTGGGCAAAATTCCAACCGGAGGAGCCGGATGGCATCAGGTAAATTCTCCTGAGAGGAGTTGGGAGGGAACAGTAGGCATCAGTTCGACCTAGGGCTCCATTTTGGAGACCCAAAGTCAGAACCAAGACAGCTAAGGCTGTATAAAACTAATACCTTATTGCTTTATATTGTTTTGGACTAACCCTGGATGCAGGACCGAAGGAACGTGTGTTTGCAGCTCAGAATTCCCAAAGGAGAGAGGCAAGTAGCTGAGCAGGGCGCCCCAGAGTCCTGGGCGCCCCCAAGGCCAATACAAAATAAGTGAAGCAAAGAAGTGCTTTGGTAGCTCACTGGGCGGGGCGCCCCCATGCTCCCGGGCGCCCCCAGTACCCAGGGCGCCCCGCGCTTAAGCCAGCGAAGTGGATAAACCCTATCCAGCCGAGAAGCCCGTTGAAATAGTCAACCAGGGCACCCCCGTCAAGGTTCGATCCCTATTTTTGAGGGATAAAACGTTGACCGAGACTGTTGCGGATCAAAGGCCACGTGGAGGGCTCCCCCAACGTCCCATGCACCCCCAGACCTACTATATAAAGCCCTCGACCCCCAAGCCTTCTCAACAACTTCTTCCAACGAAAACACGCTCTTCTACTCAAGCGCTCTGCTCCAGAAACCTCCCAACTCGAGATACAAGCGCTGACGATGTCCCTCTGCTCTGAGATACATTCCACACCGGACGTCGGTAACGAATGTTAGGATCAATATGCCTTGCTAGAGGGGGGTGAATAGCACTTTATCGAACCCCATCTTCCTACAAGATTGTTAGCGCAGGGGAAATACAAATAAAACAATAAATACAATGCTAACAAACCGTATTTAGTTGGTATCCACCCCGGCCGGGTGACTAATCCAACAATCCGTCAGTGGATCACTCCCCGGATAACCTCCGGCTATCACGTGTCGCTTCTTGTGGGTGGAGAAATCTCGCCACAACACATTGGACGCTTTGTGAACACAATAGACTACTAACACACTTTTCCCAAGTGAGTTTCGTTAAGAAACTCAGCCACCACGGAGTCCTCTTTAAATAGGACTCGGGGCTGATTTCTCGCTACCAGTCGACTGCCCTTAGGGCAGTCAACTGGTGCCAGCCAAATTCGACCGTTGACGCTCCCAACGTTCGAATTTGCCAGCTCACCAGCCACCTACCAGTCGACTGCCCCAGGGCAGTCGACTGGTCCCAAGCTGAGACCCTTCTGTGAGTTTCATCAGTCGACTGCCCTCAGGCCAGTCGACTGGTCTACTCACATACCTAAGGTTACCCTTCCGGAGTACATGTCACTCTGCACTCAAACCCTAGGATTTCCCGAGTACAATCACACTGCACTCGTACCCTCATGACTCGACTGACTCCTCCTCCGCAGCCTCGACTGTTGCCTTCGCGCCCTCTTCATCTTCGGCCCACGTCCCTCGGATGCGTACGCAAGCCTCCAACTTACCTGCATGCCACCTTTCACGTACGCCTCGAAGTCCGTGCCCATCAGCTCATCGTCCCTACACTCTATGGTCCCTCAGATGCGCACGCCAGCCTCCATGCCATCCTTCCCTGTACTGAGGCCGTCCAGTCGGGTCCATATGCGTAACCTGTACAACCTGCACACTCAACATACGCATATCAAATACAAGGGTAAACCTAACTTAAACCCTTTGCCCAAACATCAAAACCCATGGTCACTCCGGACCATCCTAGGGCCAATTGCTCCAACAATCTCTCCCTTTTTGATGTTTGGCAATTCGTTTAAGTTAGGGAAAGCAAGATAGTAGTAATAGCAAAAACCATGCTAAATGAATGCATATGCAATGCATATATAGATCCTATCCCAAGACATCCTACACCTAACCCTCCAAGTTAGGAATTTTCCCATCTAGCCCTCCAAGCTAGGAATTTTACCACCTAACACTCCAAGTTAGGATTTTCCAACACCTAGCCCTCCTAGCAAGGATTTTCACCACCTAACCCTCCAAGTTAGGATTTTCTACCAAATCGGGCTTTTTAAAGCACAAACCGGGCTTTTTAAAGCTTCTCCCAAGCTCCCCCTATATTGGACTTACAAAGGCTTTTTAAGAACCTCTCCAAGGTTCCCCTTACGCAAAGAATGAAGCAACCATGCTCCCCCTTAATCTTAGCTCCTCCTAAACCTAGGGTTTCTTGGAAAGGTATGTTTGGTTTCCCAAATTAAACCTAACACTTCTCCCCCTTTATCTAACATCAAAAAGACCCCAATAATATCCCAATTGTTGGTTCTTTTAATCTCTAATGACCATAAACAATGTGTACTAGCCCCCCACACACTTGTTTTGCATCATTTGGACACCCACCCAGCTGCTGATACAAAAATCAGCGCTGACCAGTCGACTGCCAAAATGGCAGTCGACTGATACTCTGAAAGTCTGAAATTTCAGCATTTCTGACGAAATTCAGAAATGCGCTAGAAATTTCACAAATCTCCAAAATTTCTCAAATTTTGTGGAGAGGTTTGTGGTACCCATATCTATTAGGGAAAAATATATTCCAAAATGTATCTATCACCATTCCCAAGTTTGACATAAAATCCAAAAACTAGCAAAAAGGTTCAATCAAACCTTAACCAAAAGTTCTAGTTTTGGTTTGCTCTTGATGTCTTTGCCCATGCCACCCCACAATGCATCCCTAGCATTGATTTACATGGCAATAACACATCAAAAATCAATTTTCATGCAATATGACCCCAATGTCATATTTTAATGAAACTCAAAAACACCGTGCCAAAACCCAAGAATTGAGACTCAAGTCCGTCTCCAATTCTTTTGGCACACTCCATGGTCCATCTAGGCCTCTAGGATCACCCCTTCCCAAGGTCCATTCACCATATATCCCAAAGGCTCCTAGAGCTCCCCCTTGAGCTCTTAGCCCTAGCCACCTCCCTAGGTGACCCAACCATCACTAGGCCACATTGGTGTTCCACCGGGGTATCTTGGCCTACAAACTTGACACTCTTAACCTTAGACCCCTCGTCTTTGGTTAAGTACTTCTTTTTCCCTTTAAATGGCATCTCCTTGACATTTTTGGACTCCCCCTTCTTGCCATAATCATATGCTATCCTAGCATATCTCTTCCCCTTGGCATGGGAGTTCTTAGACCGGTATCCTAACCCCGATCTATTATTGGTGCGGTTTAAATCACCCAACACCATATCTAAACCCTTAGATCCAACCGTGAATCTTTCTAGAGCTTTTTCTAATGTATCAAGCCTTGCCCTCAAGGCTTGATTTTCCCTTTCTAGGCCTTAAACCCTAGAGTCCATATGTCCATCTTGGACATTCCTAGACCTATCCACTTTCCTAGGCATATGCTTCCCTTCCTTGGGGTTAATGCCTTTAGCCTTGGATACATAGGTCTTAGGACTATCGTGATGCATGCTTTTTCTAGAGTGATGATCTACCTTGTTATCCTTATTCCTATCATTATACTTAAATCCAAAGTTATGTACCATTAAGCAATTTTCATAATTTCTAGCATTCATGAATGAGTGATTTACATGATTTTTAGGATGCAAGAAAGAAGATGAAATTGAATTACATTTTGGCTTAAGGTTAGAAGTTACCTTCCTTACCTTTGGTGTTCCTCCTTGTTGTGAGCTTCTTCTCTTCCTTCTTTCTTCTTTTTTCCCATCTTCTTAGATTTTTCATCTTCTTTACCTCTCCTTTTCTAGGGCATTTAGTGTGATAATGCCCCAGTTCTCCATATGTGAAGCATAGAATCTTCTTCCTTTTAGCTTGAGCTTCACCAATTCTACAACCCACATTAGCTTTAAAAAAATTTACAATGGGTTTAGGGTGTACCTCCTTTTTCTTAACTAGTGGGCACTTATCTTTGTAGTGCCCCTTTTTATTGCACCCAAAGCATACAATGTGGTCTTTAGCCCTTGCTTTGGTGGAGGTTGAGGCTTGGTTGACTTCCTCTTCACCCTTGGATGAAATGGAGATTTCCTCTTGATCATGTGTAGGTGAGGGTCTCTCCTCTGTTGGGACCGGGTGCATGTTGACATGGATGCGGGTTCATAATTTTAAAATTAATTACGTGTAGCGGAAGGTTTAGCATAAATAATTTCTCAAATTATTTAACCAAACATTTAAGCATGCAACCTTATATTGTGTAGACACGATCATATATTTAAAATTTTACAGAAACGTAAACTAATTTACTTGTTACCTCGCGTAACTCGAAGGAAGGGACGAGATCCAACGGTAAGCGTCCCTTGGAAGCTCCACCTCTATTCGCGTCCACGCCGAGTATCTTCGGGATGACTTCGCAAAGCCACGAGTTTCGTGTTCTCGAGAACTACTAGATTCTCCGAGAACGCGACAAGAAAAACGAAGAGAGAAGTAATCATATCGGAAAAACTCACCACCAAGGTTGGCCGGAATCACAATTCCGGCGAGGAGGAGGAAGATGACTTGCGCCCAATCCCAAGGTGATGATGGCCGGAGAGGAAGATCGTCCCAACGGAAGAACTTCATCGCCTCGGTGCTTCTCCTTGTGCTCACGGCAAGAAGAAGGGAGAAGAAGGGAGAGGCCAGCCAAGAGAAAGAAGGGAGGAGAGGGAGAGAGCCCAAGCAAGAATACTTTGATTATTTTGAATTAATTCCAAGCCTTGCCTTGGGTCCTTTATATAGTGGTCTCTCAACCGCCAAGTCTCTTTTTTCTTATGGAATAAATTTTCATAGGAAATTTATCATATAAATTTTCTATGACTTATTCCATCATGCAAAGTCTTGATTTTATATCATGGTTAAAATTATATTTTAATTCATGATAAAAATCAACCAAGTCTCTTTTTTCTTATGGAATAAATTTTCATAAGAAATTTATCATATAAATTTCTTTATATAAATTTCTTTATCATGGTAAATCAATCCATGATTGATTTTATAAAATAAAATAAACAAATCCATGGTTCATTTTAATTTCCATGAAAAATAAATTTTATATAAATTTCTTTATATAAATTTCTTTATATAAGTTTCTTTATCATGGTAAATCATGTAACGCCCGCTTTTTTTTTCATAAAGCGGCGTTACGTTAACATACTTAAGGCATGTAGACATCATAAGGCAGCGGAATAACTTTAACTTATACATGCCCTAATAACATTCTTAACATAATGACATAGGAACCTTGGCATATTGACTTCATACTTAAACATCATATCATGTCATACTTAACATCATATCATAGAGTTCCATAAGTCATTATTCAAGCGTATAAGTGACCATAGTAAAGTTCTAGCATAAACGATAAACGTAGGGTTTCCTGGGCCAAGTCACTACCACACACATGCGTTCTCGCCCCCCTGCTGCTTGCATCATTGTCCCCTTGAATGATCTGAGGTATAAGGAAATAAGACTATAAGCACACAGGCTTAGTAAGACTCTTTCCTACTCACAAAAACCATTCGTCATCTCATAATGAGCACATGAAACATTAACATACTTGGTGCTCTACTTAGAACATAATATCTTGAATCACTTATCATATACATAGCATGGCATGAACATAAACATAAGTGAACATTCCTAGCATGGCATAAGACATGGCATAATCGTAAACATAGTAGACATTCTAAGCATGGCATAATACGTGGCATGATCATAACATAAGAACATTCTAAACATGGCATACTATATGGCATAAGCATAAACATAATCAACGTTCCTAGCATGGCATAATTCATGGTAAACATGGCATACTACATGGCATAATTCATGGTATAAACATAACATCCTAAACATTATTGACATGGCATAATACATGGTATAAACATAACATCCTAAACATTCTTGACATGGCATAATACATGGTATAAATGTAACGCCCGCCCTTAATCCCCTAGGGATTCGGCGGCGCTACTTTAATTTTCATACATTACAACTACACGTATGCATTCCTATTTTTCTTTTGTATCTAATCTATGCATGGGCACATGTAACATTAAAGCATGCAAGGTTCATGTAGCGGAAGCATAATTATTTTTCAGAACATTCAACCAAGCATGGACATCAAGTATTCATCTTCAAACATAGCATGTATATAAAAAGAGCATAACATGGGTTTAACATGGCAAGTTCCAAAACTTGAAGCAACTAAGAGCAAGATCCTTTTTATCCACCAGCACTATCACACACACACTTGCCCTTCTCCTGCAGCCTCCATAGTTTAGCGTCCTTTATCTGTAGCATAAGGGAAAACACTAAACGATAAGCAATAGCTTAGTAAGACCTTGTCCTACTCACAAAATCGGATATCATGAAAAAGGTAAGAGAATATATCACATTCAAGCATGGTAAGCATTTAAGCATGTTAAACATCTAAGCATGTTAACTTCATAAGAAGGTTCTTTTGAAAACATATAAACATAATACTTGAACATAGCATAATCATTAGGGCCCGGCTTGTACTTCATGTTTTGCGTGCGCCGCTGAATAGAAACGAGGTAGCTAATCCCGAACCACTAGGGTTTACTAGGCCTTCTCAAAAGTCCTTCAGCCTAGTATCATAATCATTTGACTCACTTTAAGAGTCTATAGTACAAGCCATTATAAAAATAAAATAGTTATCATGTTCTTTATTTTCATAAAGTATGCTCTTAGTCCTAACCTTCTAGGGAAGCATTCTTTAGGCCCTAAGCCTTCTTCATTCATGCCCTAAAGGGCTCATTCTTATGCCTATGTATGCATTCATAATCATGATAACTAGCATAGTATAAAGCATGCATTTCATGGGAGCAACCAAGGCTAGGGTCCAAGAGCTCTCTCTCTTGGCCGAAAGTTGACATGGGGCTAGCATGCATTCCGGTCACATATCAAGATCACACTGTTGGGACCGGGTGCATGTCGACAAGGATACAAGTTCGTAAAATTTTAAATTTTTACGTGCAGCGGAAGAATTTGCATAAAATAATTTCCTAAATTATTTTAACTTCGTATCTAGCATGCAATCTTATGGTGTGTTGACATAATCATAAAATAAAACTTTGCGAAAAAGTAAACTAATTTACATTATACCTCTCGTAACTCGAAGTAAGGGACGAGATCCAACCGTAGCATCCCTTGGAAGCTCCGCCTCTATTCGCGTCCACGCCAAGTTCTCTTCGGGATGACTTCGCAAAGTCACGAGTTTTGTGCCGACGAGAACTACTAGATCCTCAGAAGGCACAACTAGAAGAACAAGAGAATGATTAGGAAACTAACCAACGAAGTAACGGAATCGAATTCCGAGAAGAGAGGAGTCGCTATCCGCTTCTTCTTCTTCTTGTTCGGGTTCTTCTTCTTCTTGAAGCTCACGGCAACACCTTCTAAGGGAGGAGTTGAGCTTTGGCCCTAGGTCTTCAAGAGGGCGCCGGCCCTAATTGGCCAAGAGGGCGCCGGCCCTAGGTGGGGAAAGGAAAAGAGAGAAGAGAATTAAGAGAGAGAGAGGGAGCTCTATATCGATTATCCAAATCTTAGGAATCCAAGGCTTGCCTATGGTTCCTTATATAGTTGCTTCTCCCTTGCCAAGTCTCCTCTTAACGGAATTAGTTATCATAAGAAATTTATCCTATAAATTCTCTTATGAATTATTCCGTTTAAACCAAGTTTTATTATAACTAACTTTATAATAAAACTAATTAGTTATCATAAGAAATTTATCCTATAAATTCTCTTATGAATTTTATTATAACTAACTTTATAATAAAACTAATTAATTATCATAAGAAATTTATCCTATAAATTCTCTTATGAATTATTCCGTTTAAACCAAGTTTTATTATAACTAACTTTATAATAAAACTAATTAATCTCTTCTTTTATTATGGAATAAATTTTATAAGAAATTTATAATCTTTCTTATTATGGAAAAATCAATTCATAAATGATTTTATAAAATTAAAATAATCCAATTCATGGATTATTTTAACTTCCATAAAAAGAATAAATTTCTATAAATTTATTTCTATAAATTTCTTTATACAAATTTATTTATCCATAATTTATAAAATAAATCGCGCTAGATTTACTTTATTAATTAAACCAAAATTAATTGGTTTTCTCCTCAATTAGTGGCCGGCCAACCAAGGAGGGTTGGCACCCTCTTTGGCCGGCCCAAACCGAGCCGAACCAACGCGAATTAGACTCATTTAATTCGCCCAAAAAGCCTTCAAAAGACTTAGCCATTTTTAGCTTCCATTGCGCCTCTGATTAACTCAGATTCGACTTATTTCTCTTGATCGGAAAATTCAATTTTCAACTCGTTTTAAATCCCTCGGATTACTCGTAGTGCGTGTGACTAAATAGGCTTTCGATTTATGTTGGCCGTCTATAATCAACCAATTATAGATCGATCATGAGTGGCACCTAGTAGTACATCATGACCGCCAATTAATCGAAAGATCAACGGTTTGACCTCAGAAGAAATTATTCTGAAACCCTTCAGCAGCTCTAATGAATCGTGCCCCATTCCCTTCACCATCTTATACCCACTTGGTTCAGGACACGGTCTATTTGTGTCAGTCCCCACTAGGCTGACTACGTCACACCTAGCCCAAGTAATGTCTTTCTCGTCCTTTGGATTTCTATTTTAGAGACTCGCACTCCAAACATGATATACTCTGGCCAGAGGTTTTGAGTAACAATCCGACGATAGGCCTGGGTATACATTTCCTCGCAAGGAGTGGTGAATCCTTTGTAGGCTGTTCAAACATCTTCGGGCACTTCGGCTTATTCCCAATCATCCTGGGTCCACACCTCCTTGGAGATGCTTGCTTAAGATGTTAAAGTATAAGTCTCCATGACCAAGATAACTTGAACACCGCAAGTCAAAGGAACAGCGCACTTAAGCTGCAGTAAGAACTTCATTGACATTACTATAGATAGATTCCATATGAAGTCTTACAGCTAGTCACTCCAATGAACTAGTTCCCTTAACTAGCACCCATGTTTATCTCCGGACATCCCAATGTCACCAGCCAGTGAGAATCAGCTGATTAGAGAATAACCCATGCTAGTCTCAACAGAATTGATAGTGTCCGTATTTATCAATTCATCGACTAGGGATATTTTCAATACTTCACATTTGCACATTTTAGAGATAATCACTAGTTGTGATCCCATCACAAATTCTCTTATGCTGTGAATTGTATTGCAGACATTCAGTAGATGAGTTTAAGATCCCAATCAAATACACAAGCATGTATACTCAAATAGTGAATTATCATTTATTAAAATAAATGTTTTACAATCATAAGGCGATTGCCTTAGGACACTTCTCTCATATCACTAACACACACAAGCATGCCATATCTTACACAAGATCCTTATCATGCATGGTATTCATTTGACCTAATCCATTCCCAAGTATAGGGTTGAGTACTTTGGGGTTTTTAGCCACATATAGCATCATGAACATTCATACAACACATGTGATATCATAGAGATTAATTAGAGTGTATAGCATGAAGTTAAGCTTAAGAACCTAACCCTAGGGTAGGGTTGGCCGAATGGTTTAGAAGGGGTTTCCCTTCCCTCCTAGCCTTCTTTACTCACACACAATATAATACATTCATGCAAACATCATTATTAAGCATAGGAAAGCATGTGGCCTCCCCTAACCCTTGGTTAGGGTGATGGCCGAAACATGTAGAGACATGTAGAGGGCATCATGTGAGTCATGTAATTGATTCAAGAGCAATTATGCTACAGGTGAGGGGCACTTACCTCTTTCGCTAAATATCCTTAAGGTATACCCTTAGTTCGGAGGGGATGTGCTTGTCCTTGCTCTTGGGGTCCTTGACTTCTTCTTGCCTTGCAAGAGATTCAAACCTTCAATGGGGTCTTGGGAGTGTCCCTTGGGATGAAATCCTTCTCTTGGATTTTCGAAAATTGAAGAGGGAGAGGGGAGTTAGGATTTCAAAAATTGAAGAGGGAGAGGGAAGTTAGGATTTCGAAAATTGAAGAGGGAGTCTCTTGGATTTTTGAAAATTGAAGAGGGAGAGTGAGTGAGGGGTTTGCAACAATGATGGTTATCCCCTTAGCATTCCCTCTTATTTATACTAAGGGAAGAGGCAAGGTGCCTCTTCTCCAAGTGTCTCTTCACTAAGGGGTTTCTCATCAAGAGCCTCTTCCTCCACCCTTTCACATTCCCTAACCCTTAACAAGAATTTTCCTTCCTTCCTCTCAGCAATCCCCTGCTGGGTGAATTGGTTACTTCGTTGCTTTTCAAGGCTTTGCTTACCAAGAGTTCCAAGGTTTGATTCTCGGCAAGAGCATATTTTTGCTCCTCTTTGGTTTTCACTTTTGCAAAGCCCATTAGCCCAATTCACTCTCATATTCTCAAATCACATATTCTAATTTATGCAATTACATATTCTAATTTATGCAATCACATATTCTAATTTATGTAATTACATATTCTAATTCTTTCTAATGAAATCACATATCATTTAATCATGACATCACAAAAATGTAATTCTATTCATTCATAAAATAAATGTCATACCATCTGATAACCTATATCGACATTTTTGTGCCCTAATGAAGATCGAAAGCAAGCCCAAAATTTGGGGCGTTACAATCCCCTACACCTTATAGAAAGTTCGTCCTCGAACTAAAACAATTTTGGGAACTTGCGTTTCATTTCATCTTCGCGTTCCCAGGTGGCCTCCTCGAACCGTTGACTTTGCCACAGGACCTTTACTAAGGGCACCTTTTTGTTCCTTAGCTTCTTAACTTCTCGGTCCAATATCTGAATGGGCCGACTTTCATAACTTAGGTCCTCCTGGATCTGAACCATTTGTGGTTCGATCACCTGGTCTGGGTCAGGAGTGCACTTCTTGAGCAGCGAGACATGGAACACGCTGTGAATAGCTGACATCTCCCGTGGTAGCTCCAGCTCGTAAGCTACCGGGCCTACTCTCTTTAGGATCTTGTACGGTCCTACATATCGCGGACTCAGTTTTCCCTTCTTTCCAAATCTCATAACTCCTTTCATAGGAGCCACTTTAAGGAACACAAGGTCCCTAACTTGGAATTCCAGCGGCCTACGTCGCTTATCCGCATAGCTCTACTTTCTCTTGTTATGCAAGCATAAACCATCTCTATATAATCATTACTGTACATGAAATAAAGTAAAGCGAGGTTAGGATCTCTTACTTGGAAGCGGTAGGATGAAGCTTGATGTGTGTGATAGTGGTGAGGTAGACCTGCTCTAATAGCAACCTATAACGCCCGCCCTTAATCCCCTAGGGATTCGGCGGCACTACTTTAATTTTCATACATTACAACTACACGTATGCATTCCTATTTTTCTTTTCTATCTAATCTATGCATGGGCACATGTATCATTAAAGCATGCAAGGTTCATGTAGCGGAAGCATAATTATTTTTCAGAACATTCAACCAAGCATGGACATCAAGTATTCATCTTCAAACATAGCATGTATATAAAAAGAGCATAACATGGGTTTAACATGGCAAGTTCCAAAACTTGAAGCAACTAAGAGCAAGATCCTTTTTATCCACCAGCACTATCACACACACACTTGCCCTTCTCCCGCAGCCTCCATAGTTTAGCGTCCTTTATCTGTAGCATAAGGAAAAACACTAAACGATAAGCAATAGCTTAGTAAGACCTTGTCCTACTCACAAAACCGGATATCATGAAAAAGGCAAGAGAATATATCACATTCAAGCATGGTAAGCATTTAAGCATGTTAAACATCTAAGCATGTTAACTTCATAAGAAGGTTCTTTTGAAAACATATAAATATAATACTTGAACATAGCATAATCATTAGGGCTCGGCTTGTACTTCATGTTTTGCGCGCGCCCCTGAATAGGAACGAGGTAGCTAATTCCGAACCACTAGGGTTTACTAGGCCTTCTCAAAAGTCCTTCAGCCTAGTATCATAATCATTTGACTCACTTTAAGAGTCTATAGTACAAGCCATTATAAAAATAAAATAGTTATCATGTTCTTTATTTTCATAAAGTATGCTCTTAGTCCCAACCTTCTAGGGAAGCATTCTTTAGGCCCTAAGCCTTCTTCATTCATGCCCTAAAGGGCTCATTCTTATGCATATGTATGCATTCATAATCATGATAATTAGCATAGTATAAAGCATGCATTTCATGGGAGCAACCAAGGCTAGGGTCCAATAGCTCTCTCTCTTGGCCGAAAGTTAACATGGGGCTAGCATGCATTCCGGTCACATATCAAGATCACACAAGCATGTCATATCTTACACAAGATCCTTATCATGCATGGTATTCATTTGACCTAATCCATTCCCAAGTATAGGGTTGAGTACTTTGGGGTTTTTAGCCACATATAGCATCATGAACATTAATACAACACATGTGATATCATAGTGATTCATTAGAGTGTATAGCATGAAGTTAAGCATAAGAACCTAACCCTAGGGTAGGGTTGGCCGAATGGTTTAGAAGGGGTTTCCCTTCCCTCCTAGCCTTCTTTACTCACACACAATATAATACATTCATGCAAACATCATTATTAAGCATAGGAAAGCATGTGGCCTACCCTAACCCTTGGTTAGGGTGATGGCCGAAACATGTAGAGACATGTAGAGGGCATCATGTGAGTCATGTAATTGATTCAAGAGCAATTATGCTACAGGTGAGGGGCACTTACCTCTTTCGCTAAATATCCTTAAGGTATACCCTTAGTTCGGAGGGGATGTGCTTGTCCTTGCTCTTGGGGTCCTTGACTTCTTCTTGCCTTGCAAGAGATTCAAACCTTCAATGGGGTCTTGGGAGTGTCCCTTGGGATGAAATCCTTCTCTTGGATTTTCAAAAATTGAAGAGGGAGAGGGGAGTTAGGATTTCGAAAATTGAAGAGGGAGAGGGAAGTTAGGATTTCGAAAATTGAAGAGGGAGTCTCTTGGATTTTCGAAAATTGAAGAGGGAGAGTGAGTGAGGGGTTTGCAACAATGATGGTTAGCCCCTTAGCATTCTCTCTTATTTATACTAAGGGAAGAGGCAAGGTGCCTCTTCTCCAAGTGTCTCTTCACTAAGGGGTTTCTCATCAAGAGCCTCTTCCTCCACCCTTTCACATTCCCTAACCCTTAACAAGAATTTCCCTTCCTTCCTCTCAGCAATCCCCTGCTGGGTGAATTGGTTACTTCGTTGCTTTTCAAGGCTTTGCTTACCAAGAGTTCCAAGGTTCGATTCTCGGCAAGAGCATATTTTTGCTCCTCTTTGGTTTTCACTTTTGCAAAGGCCCAATTCACTCTCATATTCTCAAATCACATATTCTAATTTATGCAATTACATATTCTAATTTATGCAATCACAAATTCTAATTTATGCAATCACATATTCTAATTTATGCAATTACATATTCTAATTCTTTCTAATGAAATCACATATCATTTAATCATGACATCACAAAAATGTAATTCTATTCATTCATAAAATAAATGTCATACCATCTGATAACCTATATCGACATTTTTGTGCCCTAATGAAGATTGAATGCAAGCCCAAAATTTGGGGCGTTACAATAAACATTTCCATAAGGTGTAAAACAACCTGTATGACCAAAACATAAGCATACTTCCTATCATAGCATATGAACATCTTCTTAACATAATCATGACATAGATCATTTATTCCCATGCATATTTCTTAACATGAAGTGTGAGCATAAAATCTTATCAACATAGCATAATGCATAACATGAATGAATGCATGAGTGGAATGCATATACATAAGGATGCTTAACTTTTGAAAACATACTTTTAAATGCTTAAACATAATCATCATATCATTGGGGTCCCTGGCTTGTACCACATACATACATCATAGCACGCATCCCTAGCAAGTCCGAGGTAGCGAGCCCCGACCTACTAGGGTAAGGACAGCATAGTCGGTAGTCCCCGAACCGAGGCGTTCTTAAGGAGCCCATCCCTGTTGCACAACTCCGGTAGTGCCAGAACCGTGGACAGCTTCGGTAGTCCAGAACCGGGGCGTTCTTAAGGTGCCCATCCATTGGACCCATACTTCGGTACGGTACAAGCCCATTCATAAAGTAAAATATTTTTCATGTTTCATCATTCATAAGACATTCATAGCATAACCATGTTACATAAAGCATGACTTAACACATGCTTGTACTTTCATTGTTCATACTTATTGCATAGCATCATGATGCCTAGAAGGCATGAGCATTATCTTCATTCATAAACATGGTATGCATCTTCTTTCATAAACATGGCATGAGTCTTTATTCATTTAACATGGCATGCATCATTATCCATACAACATGGCATACATCATTATTCATACAACATGGCATACTTCTTCCTACATAAACATGGCATGCATACCTAAACATCATTCCTATTTTTAGTACTTGCATGATCATAACATAGAAGGTAAGCATTGCATCAAACATGACATGTTTTTCATAGATATTTATCCTACTACATAGAGCTGGTATGATCATGATACATAAGGTACACATTGCATTTCTTGCCTAAGCATGGTATCTATCTTAAGCATGCATAGGTAGGATTTCCATAACATTCTACTTATCATTCAATTACATGGCATAAAACATAGGACATTCAAAATAAACCCTATTAAGCATGGCATCCAATCATAAACATAAAACATAAAACATAAAACATGGTGCCTAAACTTAGGGTTATTGGTAGCATGATTTCTACCACATGCTTGAACCTATACATATATATACTTCATGGTAAGCATAAACCATCATTCTTTGAACCCTAACTCCTTCCAAACCCTAAATTCCTTTGCTTGGCCGAAACCTATAGGGCTAGATTCCATCATTCAATTAATCATGTAAAATAGCATAAGGTAAGGAACCAACCATACTTTACTTATAAGACCATGGGAGGCCATTAGGGCTCATAATTAGGGTTATCCCTAACCTTTAGCCCCCTTTCCATGTGCTGGCCGAAACCCTACAAGGCCATGGGTTCATGGAAAAATTCCATAAAGTCCCCCAATCAAACATTAACACCAACATACTCTACCATGAAGCCATTGGGACCCTTGCTTGAGGGAAATCCCTAACTTTTGCCCTAGGTCCCACTTGGCCGAAACTTGTGGGGATCACAAAGACTTGTAAAAGTTCACATAAGCCCCCTCAATCTGTAACGACCCAGAAAATTCTCTTAATATTTTCTTAAAATATTAAGCATGTTTAAATAATTTTTCAAGGGACCTAGAAACATTAAGGAGAACTTTGGCCTAGAAAATCCATGTTTTCTCATTTAAATTGAGAAAACTAAGTACCAATGAGCTTTAAATGGGCTCCAAAAATGGGTATTAATTAGGTAAAATTAATATAAATTAGGTAAAATTAATATAAATATAAAAGAATTTTATTTAGGAATATTGGCATAATTATGGGTGATTTTAGGGGGATTTTCGAATTTAGGAAATAAAAATAATAAAATAAATGAAATAAAAATAAAGGTGCATGAGCCAAGGATTGAACCTTGGACCTCTTGTACAACCATGTAAGCCTTAACCAACTCACCTAGCAAGGGATTTCTATGAGGAAATGAAGTGGATATAAGTTAAGATTAAGAAGAAGATGAAGAGTCATGGAGAGACTCTTCATTTACCTCTTTAATGGATGATAAATAGGGGGGTTTGGGAGTTTCATTCTCTCTTCTTTCAATTGCATTTCCTCCTCTCTTCCTCCCTCATTCTAGCCGACCACCCTAGAGAGGTTTTCCCCTTGGAAAAGCTTCCCCAAGGTTCCATCTCCTAGATCTAAAGTCTTCCAAGGATACAAGGACAAGGGGTTCAAGGTCCAAAGATCTTACCATTTTCTTCTCTTCCAAGGTTCGAAAAATCAAGAAACCCAAGGTAAGACTCCCTCACCTGTGGTATAATAGTTCCCTATGATTTTTATGATTTTTAGTATGATATATTGGTTGGTTTTCGAATTGATGTTGAAAGGAAAGAAAACCAGACCCTCATGTTAAGGGTTTCGGCCACCATGATTTACAGGTCTATAATTATGCTAAAAATCATGATAATGTTATTTAATGTTCCCTTATGATGTGTAGAGGTTAAGTATAATTTTTGGGAATTTTTGGAGTACCCTAGGACACCCTAGGGTTTCGGCCAACATGAAAGAAACAAAACTAAGAACCTCATGTTTAAGGGTTTCGGCCACCATGATTTACAGGTCTATAATTATGCTAAAAATCATGATAATGTTATTTAATGTTCCTTATGATGTTAGAGGTTAAGTATAATTTTTGGGAATTTTTGAAGTACCCTAGGACACCCTATGGTTTCGGCCAACATGAAAGAAACAAAACTAAGAACCTTAAGTTTAAGGGTTTCGGCCACCATGATTTACAGGTCTATAATTATGCTAAAAATCATGATAATGTTATTTAATGTTCCCTTATGATGTGTAGAGGTTAAGTATAATTTTTGGGAATTTTTGGAGTACCCTAGGACACCCTAGGGTTTCGGCCAACATGAAAGAAACAAAACTAAGAACCCTAAGTTTAAGGGTTTCGGCCACCATGATTTACAGGTCTATAATTATGCAAAAAATCATGATAATGTTATTTAATGTTCCCTTATGATGTGTAGAGGTTAAGTATAATTTTTGGAATTTTTGGAGTACCCTAGGACACCCTAGGGTTTCGGCCAACATGAAAGAAACAAAACTAAGAACCCTAAGTTTAAGGGTTTCGGTCACCATGATTTAAAGGTCTATAATTAAGCCAAAAATCTTGATAATGTTAATTTATGTTCCCTTATGATGTGTGGAGGTTAAGTATAAATTCTGGGAATTTTTGGATTACCCTAGAGACCCCATATGTTTCGGCCAACCTCAAGGGCCCAAGGGTTAGGGTTGAGCCTTTAACTTCAAGTATATGTTTATGTGTTTCCATGATAAGTATGATAAGTATATGTTCAGGATATGAATGATGCCATGATAAGAATGATAGGGTTATGATCACGATAAAAATGATGCTATGATATGTTAGGTTCATGATATGAATGATGTCATGATAAGTATGTTATGTTTATGTTTAAGAATGAAAATGATTCCATGTTAAGAATGAAAATGATGCCATGTTTAAGAATGGAAATGATGCCATGTTTAAGAATGAACATGATGCCCTGTTTAAGAATGGAAATGATGCCATGTCTAAGAATGAAAGTGAAGAATGAAGTTAAGGTTCATGCCTTTAAGGCATAATGATGATGTTAAGTATGATGAATGAATGAATATGCTATGAATGATGATGAATGAAAGATGATGCTTATGTCTTTAAGGCATAAATATGATAAAATGGCACGGTCGATGGTCGACGGTACGACGGTCGTGAGGACCGGTAAATGGGCCGGTAGACGGGCCGAGCCGTAAGGCATAAATATGATAAAACGGCACGGTCGATGGTGGACGGTACGACGGTCGTGAGGACCGATAAATGGGCCGGTAGACGGGCCGAGCCGTAACAAGTTATGCTATGTTGAAGATGTCATGAATGTCTTATGAATGATGAAGCATGTAAAGTATTTTACTTTATGGATGGGCTTGTACCGGACCGAAGTATGGGTCCAAGGGATGGGCACCTTAAGAACGCCCCGGTTCTGGACTACCGACTATGCTGTCCACGGTTCTGGCACTACCGTAGCTGTGCAACAGGGATGGACACCTTAAGAATGCCTCGGTTCGGGGACTACCGACTATGCTGTCCTTACCCTAGTAGGTCGAGGCTAGCTACCTCGTATTTACTTAGGGATGCGTGCTTATGATGTATGTATGTGGTACAAGCCAGGGCCCAAATGATGTTATGATGTTTATGGTTAAGCATTTAAAAGTATGTTTTAAAAGTTAAGCATCCCTTATGTATAGCATTCCACCCATGCATTCATTCATGTTATGCATTATGCTATGATGATAAGATTTTATGCTTACGTTTCATGTTAAGAAGTATGCATGATAAGAATGAATGATCTATGCCATGATTATGTTAAGAAGATGTTCATATGTTATGATAGGAAGAATGTTCACTATGTTCATGTTTATGCTATGATAGGTTTTATGCCATAAATTATGCCATGCTTACTATGTTCACTATGTTTATGAATTATGCCATGAATTATGCCATGCTTAGAATGTCTATGATGTTTATATTTATGCCATGTATCAGGCCATGCTTAGAATGTTACTATGTTTATGTTCATGCCATGCTATGTATACGACAAGTGATGTAAGATGTTATGTTCTAAGTAGAGCACAAAGTATGTTAAGGTTTTATGTGCTCATTATGAGATGATGAATGATGAATGGTTTTGTGAGTAGGAAAGAGTCTTACTAAGCCTGTGTGCTTATAGTCTTATTTTCTTATACCGCAGATCATTCAAGGGGACAATGAAGGAAGCAGCAGGAGGGCAAGAACGCATGTGTGTCGTAGTGACTTGGCCCAGGAAACTATATGTTTACTTATATGTTTGAATAATGACTTATGGAACCTTATGATATGATGTTATGTGAGACATGATATGATGCTTAAGTTCAAAGTTAATATGCTAAGGTTCCCGTGTCAATAAGTTAAGAATGGTAACAGGGCATGATAAGTTAAGTTATTCCGCTGCCTTATGATGTCTACATGCCCTAAGTATTTAACGTAACGCCGCTTAGGAAAAAAAAAAA